>JAQIWH010008512.1:0-10184 GCA_034695005.1 Cryptops parisi | reverse complement strand
TCTTCTTCCTTTCTTAGATCTTTTCCTTTTGGCAGGCTGCATTTGCAAACATTAAGGAACATTGTCCAAAGAAGTCCCTAGGTTCGCGTTCATGCCATGTACTTGCGTCGAGTCTACCCTTCTAGCTGTTATTGCTTCACACAGGATGCCTTTAAAACTAATTAGCTGAAAATAACGTTTCTTCCACAGTCCAAATGAGAAGCGAAATGGCATCGTTTCTGAGCAAGCCAAGACTTTTGAATGAACCTACGAAACCAGTGAATCGTGAAAAGAAAACAGACCAATGAGAGAGAAAGACTTTGGCTTTGCTCTTCAACGTACCTAGAAGCTTTGGCTTTTGCAAACAGACAAAGCGTAGACTGTTATATACCAAATGATCTTCTTGTATCTTTTTTATTTATTCATCTATATATTTTTTTGGAAAAAGCTTAGTGCGCCATTCTAATCGTTAACCATAATCTTGTTTGTGACTTTAATCTAACTTAAGGTTTACGATAAATGTTTAGGCCTACTATAATGAATAGAAGAGATACAGAAAATCGATGCAAATAAAATTGGTGTTAGTGACATTATATTTGTATGAAATAATGACATACAAATTGTATAGAATGTTAGATCACAGTAATATTTTTATTGAAATATAGTGTGAATTGAAAATTTTCTTAAGTTCCACAAAGCTGATTGTTATTCTGAGAGTTTGCTTTAAAATTGTGTGTACAAATCAATGTGTGTTTTCTTTGGTATGCATAAAATATAACCGTGAAATGTTAATATTTATTTTTTTAATCACAATTTGTTTGCTTTGGATTATGTATTTTAATCGATCAACTTTAAAGTTAGGATCGACTTTCCTTTCTAGTTGTTTTAAAGCTGCCATTAATATTTAAATTTTCATTAAAATACAGATAAATCCACCCACCCTTTTGTGTACCCTCCTAAATTATTAAATTAATTCGAAAGTTTTTCTGTTTTCATTCGCGTTGTTAAGAAGGGGGATGTTAAGAATGACATGTCGTTGCGTTTGTTTCATCGCGAATAAACCAAATTGCGTATAAAGTCGCAAATACTAAGATTGTCGTGCGAAACACAGGTTTCTTCGTTGTCTAATTTATAAATCGAGTCAACGTTTTTGGAAAAGATGAGCATTTCTGCCTGTTATCTAGTAAGCTTACACCATGTATAAGATACTCTGAAATATCAGAAAACTGTGAATAAAGACGTGCTCAACCTTACATTCGTATCATTAAAATTGCACTCTGTTTTTCAAGCTCAGTTTTCATGATAAACAAAAAACAAACAACACCAGTAATAAAGTCACAATAAGCAAAAGAAAACGTACATTCTCCCAACGAACCACCATCACCACCACGACGACCAAAATAACAACAACAACAACGTCTAGAGAAGTTTACTTAGCAATGATCACTTCATTCCAACCGGTGCTTTGGCCGTGCACTTGGGAGAGATAGCACGCCATTTTATTCCAACTTTCAGCGTTTTTCGCTATAACCAAGACGCGAGAGGAACGACAAACAAACGCAGCAGCCAAAGGAGGAGGTGGGTGGGGACTTTTGTGTTGACGAGACGATGGTGTCGGCAAGTCTTTTCCTTTTCGGTCGTCATTGGGCGTCGTTTGCAGCCAAGGGAAGAGCAATTTCGTCCTCGCGCCAATGTTATTCGTGCTAATGCATGGCTGCTCCGCTGTGCGGCCTCCTTACATCCGGCTGCGAAGCGCAGCCACTGTGCACGCAGGAAGTCATTCCGAGATAATAGGCATAATTGGAAGCTCGCTCGTGACGTAAAGAATCGAGCAAGATCCACTTCTGCCCAGAATGGCGGAAACCAGATCGAGCACCCTCTTTTGCCTTTTCCACTGAAAAGACATCCAAAAAGACGTAGGAGACGACGACGACGACGACTAGTAAAGAAAGACCCACTACAGCAACAAGATGGCTGTTGTATTCAATCCCTCTTCACCCACCTCCTCCTCTTTTTTTCTTTTGCTTTTCTCTTTAGTCATTTTTCCCTTCTTAAACTTGGCTCGCGTTTTCTTCTCCCCTTTTTTTATGTTTTTTTATACTCTCTCTTTCTTGCCTTGTCGGCAAAAGCAGTTGGAGAAAGGGTTTTCTAACGCCGATTCATGGAAATGAACTCAACTTTTAATGCTTTTATTTGGCTGTTCGAGTAGCGTTTTGCTGGTGTGCGTGCGCGAACGTGTAAACCTTGCTAATGAAGGCCTTGTCGCTGCCCAATGAAACAACGCACGCAATCATTAAAGAGGCAAAACGAAGCTGCCAAGAAATCAGTTGCTGCTGCTGCTGCTGCTGTTGCGATTTAGACCCAAAAGAGCGGCGTTATCTGCCCTTCCCTTTGAGCTAGCTAATTCGATCACTCCAAACAGAATAGGGCATTCCACAAACTTTCGAGCACAGCATCTCAAACAGCATCCATTCCGGAAACACCGTTCTAACCTCTTCCACAAAGACAGTTAACATGCAAGAAGAAACCCTCGAACGCAGATCTAGTTAAAAAAAAAGATAGGTTAAATAGCTTACAAAATTTAGTTAACGTTTTGACTTTGATGTTGACTGAATTTCTATTACAACATTTTTCTTATTACAACTTTTATAGATGTAAAATTAAATTGTTAATAACATAGATTTTTTATATTTATGTATCCAACAATGTTCGAAAACATTTTCAAACGTTGTATACCGTAGGCATTTTTACTATCAATAGTAACTTGCGTTTTATTATGTTATTCTCTATATAGTTTTGCACCTCTGTTTATGTGTGTGTAAACGTAACGCTGTTTGCTGTTAATAACGGGTCATTAAGTAATAATAAAAACACAACAATGAGGATTACAACCATTCTAGCACTCGTCATTGTTGTCGGGTATACAACTAGCCAAATTCATTATTCTGCTTCTGTATACAAAAATCACCACATACCTGTATAGTACATGTAAAATTTTATTTTACTGTTTGTCAAATAACCTTACAAGTAATCTTATACGTCAATAGTAAAAGCATAAACCCAGATAACCTTTAAATAAAAAGTCATTTCCGAAATGCATTTGGTGTAATGCGCTTTACTTCAGCGTATAAGACTTAAAAATCACGTAACCGGTAAACAAACTATTTATAGCTAACATTTATCGAATTGTAAGTAGGTTTAGGTTTAGTGATTGGTAGTGCAACTGGAATTAAAGTAAGCTGAAAGAAAGTACTTCTCCGTTCTTTTTCTTTTTTTGCACATTGGCGCATTGACGATTTTTAAGGCACACTTAGAATGCTAGACGTAGATCTTTTAAAGCTCACGACTTTCAACTCTTTCGCCTTTACTCTCGAAAAGGAATTTCCTCGCTGCTGAAGAGGTCATTGCAAATTCTAGAGAAAACATTCCCTCCAAATTGTAATGGAAAGCGAAACAACGAGAAAGCACATGCAGCAAAGTGAGTAAAAAAACACGGAAAAACACGAAATATCTTCCAACTTGGTAATGGAAGAACACAGAGAAAAAAAGGAGAAAAATAAAAAGTCGAACCAAGAGAAAACGAACGGAAAAAAATGTAATTTTCGTTTTTCTTAAGGGAAAAAAAATGGAAACACGTAAGAAAGTTAGGAACACGTAGTATTACGCTCAAATGGCATTATCCCAAACGTAATATTCTGTGTTATTTTTTTTACATATATATATACCTATAAATATACAATATACACAAAATAAACATTACACATGGTTGTATAACAAATATCATTGACTTGGAAAAATTGCGAAAATGTTAACTCTTAACGGTGGAGTTAGTGAGGAAAACGTGGCAAATTTATGGTTTGGCGACCGAAGGCGCCATGTTGAAACGAATAGGACATTTCGACCATTTGTCTTGCCAATTGGCGGATGAGACTCTCTCTCTCTCTCTTTCTATCTCTGGGTTCTGCACGTGGCTGTAATCTTTTCTGCTGTAATTAGCCATAAATCAAAAGGCTGACGCTTCCACGAAAATTGATACCTCACTTTACTGCGACGATTTTTCGAGCAGTTTCTTTCTCTCACGTGAAGCTGACGAAGCAATATTGATAAAAATTGGAATTGTTTATATATATAAAACTGTTTTTACTACAAAAAAAAAATAGAAGTTGATAAAAATGATGTGAAATGATAAAAATAAATGTCGATCAGACGTTTAAAAAAAATACAATAACCGTTTTTTTTTTTATTAAAAATAATACATATGACGTTAATGATCTTAAAAGCACGAATAACATAAATTTCTTATTGATTTTGTTTTCTTTTTCATTAAAAACAAAATTTTTGAAAAGAAGTTATGTGAACTATCACGTGCTTTGTTTGGGAAATAGAGAGACGTGTAAGATTATTTAAAACTATATAATTTTCTTTTTTATGTGTGTATAAAAGTTTTTAAATTCACGGGGTTATCATAACAACGTAAATGATATCCACGGGGGGGGGGATGTAAGCAAATGTTGCTAGGCAATATGAGTTAAAACAATGAATTGCTTAATGGATAAAAGGTTATCCATCATTGTTGACGTATTTTTAGCTTAAGCAACCGTTGCGTGCGAAATCGAATGCCTGTAAACAATGATATGGATCGTGTTAAACCATAATGAACTAACTCACTTTTTTTACAGTTTTTGAATTAATGCATGAAATATGGCTACTAAGTCATGAACTAGGCATTAACTAAGAATTATATCGTTAAACCAATTTGAGTTTAGTCGGCACTGTGAACCACTGTGAACAATCGGAATAACATGCAACCCTATGGAAAAAGCATACGTAAAATCATTTTCTCCAATTGATGGCTTTTTGACTTAATTCGGTTTAAGACGATCCATATATTATGTAATAAAACATCATTTATTTCAATAATTTATTTCAACGCTCATTTGTTGTTACTTTGATGTATACTTTCATTGACTAACTTTGTAAGACAAACAAGTCAAAATTACGGGAGTTCTACTATTAATGAGAGGGTCATTTTAAAAGTATTAGCAACACCCTGTATAATTTCACCACGACACTTTTTATTTTTTTAATTTCCTAAACTTTTATTATAATTTTTTTTGTTTGAAATAATGTCGTTAATGGGTCTTAACGTTATTAAACTCGAAAATGCCATTAAAATCATAAAAGGAGCAAAAAATCTAAAATGTCGTAGAATTACAATTTTTTTTTTCACTTTATTCTTTAAGTAGTAAATTTTTTTTTATATATATGTTAGTAAAGAGAAAAATCAATCAACTTTTCTACTCGAATAGCATGTTAGATACCTAGCCTTCGATCAAGAAAATGACCTTTCAAGAATTAACATGGAAGAAAATGCTATTAAAATTTAATCACGGAAAAAAATGGAAGAGCAAATCCTTTCATTCCGCCCGATGAACATTTCTCATTAGCGTGTAGCTTCAATAACTCGCCACATTAAGAAGAAAAAAATATATATTTGGAAAAAAAAATTATTTAAAACAAAAAATTAATCATTTTTTTTTAGTAAAATGTTAAACAAGACACGCTAAAGAGTTGAAAACCTGAAAATATTCACACACAAAAAAATTATACAAAAAAATTTAACAAACTTTAAAATATATATAGTTGTGCATAAAAAAAATTCAAACAAAACGTTAAAATAAAAACAAAAAATAAAAATAATGTAAAAAAAAAAAAAAAAAAAAAAATTGAATTTAAAAATATTTATCCTGAGCAACGTTCTTCCAACCGAATACGAGTGTGTTTTGCGCATGCGCGACCGAAAAGTTGCGTCAGCCGTCTGCATTAATTAAATTTACATAAAATAAAAATAAACCCCAATGTCTAATTACGAAACGAAAATTGAGTTTTCATCTGCACTCGAGCACCTGAATTCGTTACCGAACGCAAAAACGTCAAGAAAATGAAAAGCAAAAGAGTGAAGAAGAAGTGGAAGAAAAGGGAAGTGAATTGGGAAGAAAAGGAAGAGAGAACGAGAGAAAAAGAAAAAAAAAATAGAAAAAAAAAAGAAAGATTGTTGGTGAAATGAAAAGGATGGGGTAAAGAAATAGGAAAGGGGGTATTATAGGGGTAGCGTTGAGCCGAATCAATCTGGGCGCATGCGCCCTGCCTTAATGATGATAGATTTCGCTTTGCTTTTGTGAAGTTGCAGAGCTTTTGCTTCTTCTTCGACCGATTGCTTCGGGTTTAATCACGCACTGGCCGCAAGGCTCGAGGTTTTAATGACATTACCTTGTTTTATTTTGAATTAGATTTCAATTAACACAGCCCTCTGGGTCCGCGAGGAGGCCTCGGTTTAGCCTCTAATTTCCACCCGACGATTTGAAGATGGCAGAAGAAAAATGAAACGCGAAGAAAAATTTACAAGAAGAACAAAAAATTTGTGCATGCAAGAAAAGTTGTCCATTATTTTCATGTCAGTTCCGTATATGCGATATCCCTACTATGCAACCAGAGAAATTTCCACAAAAAATTTCATTCTAACCTAGAAAAACTCCATTGTTATGCGGTGTCGTGAGATACTGCACAAGCATTAACTGATGTTCATTCAATTACAGTTTTGCTCCATAATCTGTACGAAATGTACGGGCTGGACAAATTCTGGCCCTTATTGAATTTGAACAGATATCTTTTAAGCCCATTTTCCACGTCAAACTTTTTCAATCAAATTCTGTCGATTCCAACTGTTTTTCTGACGTCGTACACACATTTGGGCGCGTTTCAGTGTTTTTGTTGTTTGACTTAAAGCACAAAAACGTACCCGGACGTGGTTATGACGTCAGAAAAAAACAGTTGGTCCCGATAAAATTTGATTGAAAGTTTGACGTGTAAAATAGGCTTTGATGTCTCCTGTCGAATACAGAAGTTGTGCAATTTTAGGTATCACAACTTGAGCAATTCGTTGAAAACTGTGACATTAGCTTCTTTTCCAACCAATGAAAACTGGTTGGCAAAAAGCTGACGTCACAGTTGTCCACAAATTGCACAACTTTTGCTCATGACCTCATTGCCACACCGAAAATTGCGTTTGTCAGTTAGTCTTTATATTTGTTTTACGTAATGTTACCAACATTATGTACATTTCAGTAACTATTATTATCATGCAATTATTATACGTTTAGTATACTGATAAATTAACAATACCTTTTAAATTATCGACACCCAGTGTGTTAATTAACTCTGTAACTTAGGTTTAAAAAATTTTCACAAATAATTAGGCAGAAAAGTTATGGTTTTTCAGAACATTTACAAGAAGAAGGTATGAATTTTCGTATTAAACCTTCACAATTTTTTGTAAAAAAAATGTTGCTAAATCTAATTAATTGGTAATTTCGGCTGCTTGTTTTTTATTAAACTTGTTTTTCAACTTCTATAAATATGTCAATCCAAAGAAAAAAAAATGGCCGAAAATTCTAATCGATGATGCTCTTCCAATCGAAGACTGTTGATAAGAAATCATTTTTTCAAAAAAATACTAACAAAGCATTCTTGAAGACACATTAATAATAAATGAAAAAAAAAGAAGAGAAAAGTTAATTAAAAAAGTGCACGATACAAGGAGAAAAATCGGGGAAATGAAGACATCGAAAAACTCCATAATCAGTTCCAATCTAACCCATTATTGAACACTCAGTTTTTTTGGAACATTGCGTGTAACGTACGTTTCAATTCTTCAATATCATTAGACTAGTATTTTTAGTATCATGAAAAAAGAAACTAAACGAAAAGAGACAGCAATGGGGACAATGCCACAACACTTTGGTAATGGAAGATACTTTTTTCCCTTAAAGTGACCAGGAGCAGACACGCAAGGAAAAGCTAAACGACAAAGAAGTGGACAATGCAAAGAAGCAACGGAGTGAAAGAAAGGTTAAGGGCAAAATAGAAAGACGACGTCCTTTTGAGTGACAACAAAAGAAAACTGAATAGAACAGAATTAATGAAGGTCCCCTTTTGAGGATTTTCGTTCCAGACATTGGATGAACTTTCCAGACTTTCTAGACCTTTTACTCATATTTTTAACAACAACCCTCTTTCTAATAGCGCTAGTGTAAACAATCACAAGTTTTAAAGAAAGGGGTCCACAAAGAACGGAATTGTCGGTTTTCTAATAAATATTCAAAATTTTACAATACTCCTAATCCTAATTGGGATTTATACGTGTACGTATACCAAAATTTGAGTCAATTGAGGCGAAGCTATTTGAATCCAAGTGAATAAACAAACATCTATTTCAATAGTGCTAATGTTGTTACACTCTAAAAACACGTATAACATTTTTTTGTATAAAATATATAGTATTTACAATAGCCTTAGTTTTAACTAGGATTTATACGTGTACGTATACCAAAGTTTGAGTCAATTGGAGAAAAGATATTTGAATCCACAGTGAACAAACAAACAAACATCTAACTATACTTCAATACGTGCTACTATTGCATTACATTTTAAAAACATGTATAACTTTTTTTTGGTATAACCTCAAATTGAATCGGATAATTCTTACAACAAAAAAATACATGGCATATCTTTAAAATTCTACGCATCATTTTAGACAAACTAACGGAAACAAAATTCCATTTAATAAAGTAACCGAATAAAATAAAAATGAAGAAAAAACTAGATTACAAAGCCCTTTACTTAACAAAATATATATATGTATAATATACATATATAGTATATTTACAAGAGTAAACCTTTCCAACAAAAAAAGGGAGCACTTCGACCAAAAAATGTTGGCTAAAAGAAGTAAAAAGAAAGCAAGAAAAACGATAAAATAAAAAGAAAGATGGAGAGAAGACTTTCCAATTTTGGATAATCTATGAGGGGCAATTTTTGGCCGTTACTAAGACTGGGCCTGCCTACTAAGAGGAAGACGGATGACTGTGTTGATGCACGACTGGGCTGCAACTGGACTTGAAAAAAAGATGAAAAAGACTTCGTCGTGGGTGTTCTAACACACCAGCTTCGAATTAGTCTTGCATCTCACACGTGGCAAGGAATGTTCTTTGCACTTTACTTGCCTTCCAACTTTTCTTCTTCAATTTTTTTCGGAAGGTCCTAAGATTCAGACCCCTGACAAAAGTTATATGGAGAAAAACAACGGAAAGCCAAAAAAAAAAATATGTGGAAAAACTGGAGTGAGAACGAAAAGGAAAGGATGTTAAATTTAAAAATGTATATATTTTTTCTTTAAAAAAATGGTATAGAGTAAAGCAGATGTTGAGGAAACGCAGACAGCTGACATGTGAAAGTGTGCTCGTGAGAATTATGAAAGTCGAGATGGATGGGAGCGGGTGTTGGAATACAATGTTTTCTCTTTTGTGTTTTCCATGTGTGGTACACCAACCTTAAATATAAGTATTTTTAGATGCAATGTGTAAAACCTTAAAGTGTAATAATGACGACTAAATTTAGACTGAAATACTGTACCTAGATTTACATGTGTCACAATTTAAACAAATGCGTTCACATATTTGTTAAGCGTTAAACATCGCAGGATGTTTTTTTTTTGCGATTGCTTTTGCAGTGCAATGCTTTTTTGTATTCATTAATTAAAGACTTGCACGAAATAACGTTGAATGTAACAATTCATAGTTTTGAGTAAATGACAAAAGAAGTATTCAGTAACACATTGATTGTCACATATTGTCACATATAAGGTTCCCAATTTCGAAGTGATATATGTATGTTTTAAGGAGGTATAAGTTTGTCTATTGACAGCACTAGCTAGGCCCATATTATATAGTATAGGCTCTTAATGCAGACAACTAGGCCCTTATTATATATGAGGCACAGTTTTTTATAATAATCTCAATATTGAATTTTTTTAACATACAACGTTATTCCGGGCAAGCCTTCCTTCAATTATTGAGCAAATTGATTGATACAACAAACAAGAACTGCTTTACGGAAAAGAATTCTTTTAAAACTAAGTTCTTATGAAAAACGTAATCTACATAATACAGTATATTATCTTATAATTGTTATAAAATGCTGAATCTTCCTCCTCCTTCTCACCAATTATGTTTCTATAACAACAATAATAACAACAATCTAACAAACTATAACAATCTGGCAATGTTTCTGTAACAATTTGGCAATTGTTTCTTCCAGCAAGGTTGTTTCTATAGAAACAACCTTGCTTCCAGTAAAGAATTTTTTTA
>JAQIWH010008511.1:0-10186 GCA_034695005.1 Cryptops parisi | reverse complement strand
CTCAAGTGAAGTTGTAGGAGCGATCCTTCATGCGACAAGCAATGTCGTTGCTGTTGAGTCCAGAAAACTGCCTGTATATATTTGTGTTAACTGATTTAACTCCGTTAAAGTAACGGAACTCAAAAGTAACAAGTTAAAAAATCAGTTAACGATTTTCGAATTAAACTGAAAAGTTAAAAAGGTACCGACTTTCTTACCTGAGTTAATTAACTGTTAACTGATTAACTGACTTGTGCCCAGCTCTGATATTAGATTTAACTCAACAAATGTTTCAGGATGGTCTTTGAAAACTCAACAAGTACATTAAAAATGCTTTTTAAGCATACTCTTTATATACTGGCATATAGCGTTTGCCATATTGGTTTTTAATTAACAACATAAGCAGTGATATAGCCCAGGCATTTTAAACAAATTTTTTAGGGAAACTTCGAAAAAAGAATGTAGTTTTGATTTTTGGCACACATGTTCCTTAGTACCCTAGGAGTTACCCCTTAAAAGTCCCCATCCCTGGGGTTCCGGCTTCATATTTTTGGGGGGCTAAATGACACACTTGTTGACATAAACTCGCATTGTTAGAAACCCGTCATAGTTACGTACATAATACCAGTGATCGAAGTTGTAGAACACCTTCCTAGCTTTCCAATGCTGTATCTGCGATCTCAGTGGGATTAACGGTTGCCCAGTTATACGTGTCCAAATGTGCCGAAACATCACCCACTGGACTTTGGCAGGTAGTTAGGTGATGCAGGCAGTGCTAATACATTGGGATTCTTGCCCTAGGCAACTTATAAAGTTATATTTATTAATTACATGTATTGATATAATATAATATCGTTATACTGTACGTGTTTATTTATTTTTACAGCATGACCTACATAGCAATTTTCACGTCTGTACTCTGTAGGATCTTCGGTTTTGGAGATAAAAGTTTCCTCTTAAGAAAAGCTTACTTGTTCACCTACTCAATTGGATTTTCGGAAAATGGTGAAACACGTGCTTCATTATTTTCAAAGAAGAATGTAAATACCAATTTTCACGTAATTAACACTAGTAAATAGCCCGTCAAAAATGACGGGAAAGTTATTTATTCTTTTACTTCATATTGCTGCGCAATATTCGTTAGTTATCTTTCGCAATATTCGTTACAGTTAGAGTATTTATTTTTTATTTCGTTTCGTTTCGGTTGTTTCTATAGAAACATAACTAGTGAGGAGGAGGAGGAGGAGGAGGAGTGGGAGGAAGATTTTGCATTTTATAACAATTAGATTTCAAACAAAAAATTGTAAATCATGTATTACATAATTAATTGTTTTTTCTTGTTATTCTTTAGATTTATTTTTGTTGCTTTAATCTTACTTTCGTTTTTATTACTTAATTTTCATTACTAATTAACTTTACTCAATTTTGTTTTGTGTTCCTACGAGATGAAGTGAATAAAAATAAATAATAGTAGTTTACCCTAATGAGCATCAAGAGAATCAGAATGGTAGAATCAATGATGTCAAGAAACTTAAACCTTAGAATAATATAAATATAAAAGGTTACGAGCCCCTGCTGTCACTAGTGTTATTATTGTTTCACGAGTGTAATGAAGTTTCACATTTTTAATTCCACCTAATTTTTAATCGGATTAATTTTGTTTATGTATCAGCATTTTAACTGGCCTCATTGAATATGATTTCTAAAGTCCAGTTCAATTGATACCTAAGCTTACTGTATTTTTACATTTAAATTTGTAAACTTTTTAATTTTGATCTCAAAAATTTTTTTATAATCAATTTATTTTGCATTTTGCTAACTTACACACACACACACACGTTGTCATCACTGATGATAATGTCATTTTTATCTACTGTAGGTCTGACCAGACACATAATAACAATTAGTTACACAGAAAAATCAACTTCTAATGTATATAATCAGAGTTTTACTTGTTTATTATCATTCTTTGCCTTATTTGTTAAAAAATATTATATGCAAAATAGTATATATACATCGGAATATATCTCAATGTCCTCCTCAGATAATCATTGATTTAACTTCAACGTCGATAAATTCGCTCATTTATTTTCTTAAGCCAAAAACATGCATTCATTGTATACAAACGTGTTTAGCGGTGAAAAAATCCTCATCATCGGTCGTCTTTTTTATATGTATTTGCATGATAAATCGTTATCTATCGTGAGTCTTAAGGTGGTTTAAAAATAAAGATAAATATATAATCAATCAACGATGAATGCTGGGCTATTATAAATACCACTAAAAAAAGGCTGTGAAATTTTGAATAAAAACAAACTTTAAGAATTTAAATGTTGATTTTAATATTTTTATAGCATTTTAAAATTTGAATTAAATCTCTTATTTTTCGAACACATTCTTGAATAGTAAATATTCAACTTAAAGTAGCGTGTTTTTTACATTACTCGAATTTGATGTTCACTGTCTGTACGACTTTATGCTTAATGTGTCGTTCCATCGATTATTGTTATTAAGTTATGAAGTGGTCATAATAGTAAGACATGCGCACTGTATCGTAAAATTATTCCGTGAATCTTAAAGTCCAGTAAATGTTGATTTTAGTTTAGTTTATTAAAAATATTCCAATGGGATTTGTATTGAATTCTGCATTTATATGAATAAAGCTTTTGTCTGTCTGTGCACGCATAACGCTGTCTGTGCTCAATTCTGGGAAGGTTGCTTGTTATTTTTACATTACAATTTTGACCAGGAAGGAGACAAAATAACACGTCTTTTGTATGGACCCCTCCCCTAAATTAGCGATTTTATTCGCGAGTGTAAGTTCATATTGAGATTGTTATAAATGAATAACAAGTAAATAAAAAACAAATTTTGGTACCACCTTTTAACCTGGCGTTGTACTGCGGTTTTGTTTGCAAACCAAATTTTAAAACTACATTTGTGCTACATTTAAAACTACATTTCCATGTATTTGAAACAAATACGTGGAAAAATATTTGTGCTGATTTGTGTTAAGTGTTGGTACTTTTAAAGTAGCTAATAGTGGCATGTAGTAAACTGTATTGTATGTTTTGGTTGTAATCGTCAGCAACACACTACGAAAAATTATTCTCTTTTTCGTGACAGTCTCTCGCAACATACACGATATCGATCCTTAAAAATTTAAGAAAATCAAAGAAAAATATCATTATCGTGGTACGTCATACACAGGTGCAACACCCGTTAAACACAGCTGCCCGCAGCACGAAGCTTATAAGAATATCGTGATTATCCGAGATTAGTTATCGAAGCGTACATTTAATCTGGATGAAACTTACTATGTTATTTGGGACCTCTAATATGCTGACAAAAAAAAAATCAAGTTAATCGGATCAGTAGTTTTTGCGTGGTGGAGTCACAAACATACAGACGGACTTTCACATTTATATTAATACGTATTATGTTATGTGTAGATTACTACATATAGTTCATCTTAGTAACCGATTATTGTTACGAGTTTTGAACCAATCAATGTACAGTATAGTTAACTACATAGGAAAGACCGGGGTTGTTTGTTACAGAGGCAAGTTGTTACATTGGCTTTAAAATTAGACCACAAATGGTAATCTCGTGCTATTCATCGTTTAAAAGTTGAGAAAATCTTACTTTCGAACGGATTTGATGGCGGCTTCATCAATAAACACGCAACATATGTAGAGTTTCTAGTTTTTAATGTTACAACTTTGATTGCAAAAAAAGGTTATTAATCAAAAGTTATGAGTAATATCACAATTAAACCAGCACAGTTAAAAACCTTAACGATTAAGCTACAATTCGTAAGTAAAAGTTTGCTCCACAAGGTGTTCGGCTTATTGAGAATGGGCAAAATGTACGAAAGGAGCCATTGGGGTTAGTTATTATAGCCGCAGTGGAATAACTTGTTACAGTGTAAATTGCTAACAAGACAACTATAATTAGGATGAAAACATACAAACAAAACAATAATAACATAACAATAATAACAACACCCGAAGATGTTTTGAAGCGAAAAGTATAAAAATTTTGGAAGATAAGAAGTTACTCAGATCTGTGGAAAAGAATTTCAATGTGAATTATTGAGCAGACGAAAGAGTGCACTGACCATACTCCCGTTCACGTGTGCGGTGCGTAAACTCTAGTTCTGATGATGTATAAAAATTGTTTTTCATTAATGACATATGTAAAAACGTGATAAAAAAGTACTTGAAACAGGTAACTATCTTTCAGTAGCAATTTACCCCAAGCATGTATTAACCAACCCCAGGATGGGGTCAGTTGTGACAACACGTACCCTGTTATTAAAAAGTATATATATTTAATGGTTGTTGTTAGCTAGTTCAATAGGGAAATGCTAAACATACTGGAAGACACTTAGAAATTTATAATTTATATACAAAAATTACAAAAAAATCTGAAAGTAAAAGTGTAAAAACCAACCCCGGTCTCCACGGTAGTTTATCTGAACAACAACTTGTTGTGAATCTGTTCGAAAAAACACTTAACACAAATCAACAAAAATATTGTTCCACGTGCTTGTTTCAAATAGTTTTAAAATTAAAATTGAAGTTTCAAGTAGTTTTAAAAGTAGTTAGAAAAGCACAGCACCACGCCACGTTAAAAGTTTGCGAAAAAACCGAAGTTTTTTCTATTTACTGTTTTTTTTTAGAATCCATGAAATACAATGTAAAAAGTTATAATTAAACATGATCCATTGGGACTTGAGAGTTCAATGTATAGGAAATTACGTACGGTGGGCAGATTTTAAATTTCAACCCAAATACTAAAACATACATTACCAAATGAAGATTAAATAATCTACAAAACGTATATATCATTTGATGGAATATATAATTTGATGGCTTTCGCTTGATAAGGGCAGAAGAGCTGGCAAAAGTAATAAAGTAGTAATCGTTCAGAAACACTCAACCCATTCCTAATAAGAGATACCGGTACTTCTATGTATCAGTATTTTGTGAGAACTGAGTTGTATACGAAGATAAAATGAACCCTGTGTGAGAATCTGGCATTTAACTGTAGATATCTGTATAATATCAGAGTAGAAATAACGTAATATTCCCAAATACATTTGAAATTTTGTGTCATTGAATGTTCACCTTCAAAAACTCAGCAGAAATACTCTTTATCTTCGAGTTCTGACCGTCAAAATCCTAAATGACATAATCTTAAGTTAGGACACTCTTTGGCAAAATATAAATTCTACTTATATTATAAAAAAATAATAAAGCTTCCAAAAAATAAAATTAAAAAATGCATATTATTAATTACAAACTAAGATTTATTATTTTCTGCAATTCATAAGCAGCTGACATTAGGAAGTGTTCACTCATCAAAGATTATTTGTAATCATTCCAAGAATTAACAAAACTACGTTGACCCAACTGGTAACAACATAAAGACGATGTTTTTCTCTGAAATGAAGATTAATCGTAAATCCTTATTTCACGTAGTAGTAGCAGAATCTTAGATTAAGTCATTGTTGACATTCCATTACCAATGCTATATTAATCATTTTGATCCGTTTCTTTCCCATCAACGGATTACCACCTCCTCAACCTTCTTATAGAGCGAGAAAATCGAAAGGATGGGCTACAGACTAAGCTTCAAAAGCAGGGAAACCCTATTATCGAGAGAAGGAATTGTACGCCAAGAGATTAACAGTGGGTGAAGGAAAAAAAAAAGGTTTGAGCAAACAAAAGTGGTCCGAGTGAAAAGCGATTTGGATAGATATATATCTGATATAAAAAAAAGCTCGCAACAGCTGTAGATTACCTAACATCACACGTAGTTTGTTACGCAATTACTTTCAAACGAGCCACCCTTTGATCGATAACATATTGCAATATGCATTGAGTGAAATAACTTGCTTGTTGATATATACCTGATATCCTTATGTAATAACTCAAACTGCGAACACAAATCGTATTTGAAATAAATATTGCTCTCAAATGCAATTTAAATTTAACGATTTCGCTGAACTTCCAACATCGAATGCTTTTCAAAAACGGCGCTAAATTGAAGGAATGTAATGAAACATCGAGGCTAGGTTAACCTTTACCAATTTTTTGCCAGTTAAATTTTTATGTACAGGACATTTCAATGTAAATTAATGACTGTGCATCGGACATATTAAACGCACCACCTGGCAACCTGGCGTGGAATTAATGTTCAACAACAAGTTTAACATTTTAACTAAGTTTATGCATTTCATTTATACAGTATCCACTTTAACAAAATTTAATAACAGGGTTAAAATATTGAATTTCGTCCCACTATCTGCGACAATTTTGACCCTTTTGTTATTACAACATATAATTTCATCCTGTTCCCTAATTTTATATACAAAAAAAGGTGCGCGAACCAAATTGAGTTTGACATATCACCTGTACAGTGTACGGGGTGTTCCAAACAAAATATTCTAAACTAAAACAAGTACCATTAAAAAATGTTTTTTAAGCATACTCTTTATATATCTGTACAAGCATATAGCGTTCTCCATACTGGTTTTCAATTAACCGCATATAAGCGGTGACACTCGTGAGACTAAGACGGATCTATGAACACTTCATTCATCAAAATCCATCGAGCCATTTAGCCTGTAGGAGGGTCTAAAGAATAATAGATATATGGCATGTAGCCTCTGCCATATTAGTTTTTCATTGACGTCATATAGTCAGTGTCACTAGATAGACTAAGACGAATCCATAGACACTTCACTCATAAAAATCCATCGAATTGTCTTATTTTTGTATATAGAAACTCACAACTCACTCACTCACGAGTGAAGCTAATATAAAGAATATAATAATAAATCAACACACGTAATAGTAGTTACATTAATAACTTTGACCTTCAAAAGTACAGTACAGCAGGTTAACAGTTTAATAAATTTATCTAAGAAAAAACACATTCAAAATGCAATTACATTTAAAACGAAAATGGCAACCTTTTACGATATAATGTTCATCAGATGATTGACTAAATAAAGATCGAATGTGTCAGTGTCATCTAGTTTTTATTTTCTTTTTTCCACTAACGAGGCAATGAACTCGCCATCCGCATTTCACTCCTAATACCAATTGACAAGTAGATTCCGTACATTTACGCACGTTTCAGAATTTAATTAAAGAAACATGCTGCATATGCAATCAAGCTGTATTATTGCTCGAAAATGTTCACCGTTATGATTAACCTGCTAACGTTCACTGTCCCTGCATACATTGACCTCTTGCTATAATGCTTCCAAAAATTCATCTGCACTGAACCCTATTACCTCCAAATTACACAAAACTGTCCAAAACTATAAACCACTGTGCATTATGAAATCGGTTCGAATATTCTTTTTTCTTGGTAATAACTCACTCATAAAACAGACATTTTGTATTACAGCAGTGGACATTCGTTGTTTAAAGTTACATATGTACGTTAATGCTAATTACAAACAGTTTTTATCGTTTACTGAAATTTATTTCTTTAATAATGTTTTTAGATGTTTAGATTATGCTCAAATTACTAATGTTTCTAAACATTTATTTCAATTTCCAAAGTATGATTTAATTTTCCCCCAAGTTTTTTTATTTTCTAGATAAGATTTTTAACAACATGTTCAAATGTACTGTATCGATGAAAATATAAAATTATTTTTATGCTTGTTTGTTTTTTTTTGTTTTTTTTGTGCGTGCATTAATCGAAAACGACCAAACTATTTTCTACGAAACATAATACTTAACTTGGGGTGGATCCGAGAAACAGTATAGGTTGTTATTTATGTTAAGATTGTTTATCAAGTAACTTGACAAATTCATCGTTGATACACCCCCCTACCAAATTCATTAAGGTGTTGTTTATGTTCATGTTGGTGTTGTTGGAAAAGTTGATGTTAATGAATTAAGAAGGAAGTTAATTGTTTACACCACATTGTCATGAACGGGATTATGCATTAGTGTAGAGAAATTCTACAATTGAAAGGCTTAGGCATAATGATATGTCACACTGTTTTCCAAAAATGAAAATTTGTTTACATCAAACTGCTTTTATTTTGTCAATTTACCACTTCCTGGATTTTCCAGATAATGGTGGCATAATATAGTATAAGACTTTCATCTTGTTGCTCATATGGTAGCCTACTACTCTATGAAGTCTCTCACCAGAAAAACAGTTCTCCTGAACAATTTTAAAAATGTGGTTCATCATTATATTGCCCGAAGGTCACCAATTGTTTTATCGTGAATAAGCAAACTCGCGAATGATTCACTGTGAGTAGCACGGTTTTTTAGGCTAGTTGCCAATTCCAATAGACTTTAAAAAGCGTTGGATATCAAATGCACGATACTGCAAGATTATTGTAACAATTTGAAACAGTGATTTCAAATTCTCAATAACTCACGTCGTCAGTAGTAACGTTTAATATTTAAAACCTGTTTAAAAATCTTTTGCATCGCGTTTGCTTGCAAAAACCAATTTCATATGCATTCATTATTAACTACATAAAGCTAATACTGCTTGAGCAGTACTCTTCCATCAAAAACATACTATCTGTATCAAGTTCAGCAACTCTTAGACTATCTGGAAACTAATTTAATGCTTCAATTACAGGTTCACAATCCGAAATCCGTCAATCAGTCACGTCTCGGAATTCAGAATTTTTGGATTTTGAAATGGTAGCACTGTACTGTATGTGCAGTACATATATCTATTGTCTCCACCTAAAAAAATTTAATAAGAGTACACTACTACAAAGGGATACAACATCCTATAAGTTTCATACTAGCCCTGAAACAAATTTCCACTTATTGAGAACTCATCCATACAACACCTACCAACTTTGGAATAATCTTCCTTTTGCATTACGTAAATTGAGTGTTACTAATGTTGATTTTGATCCTAGAATGTTTGCAAAATTTGATAGAAAACTCTACAAGCATATCTTATGGAATCATTAGTTACAGCCTTGTTTGTCAGTATTTTCTATTGCATGGTTTTGTGTAAATCTTTGTTAATGTTATTTTGTATTGTCACTACTTTTATGGAATTTTGTATTTATGACTTCTGTTACTGTTCGAGTTGTTGGATCGTTTGCTGTGAAAATAAAAACAAAACAAAAAAACAGTGCCTTTCTAAACAGTTCGATTGCTTCATCGATCGTGGAGGCTCCTTGTCCAACGACGTCCATGTATGTGGCGGTTCGCTCGAGTCCAAGGAAAGCTTGAAGCATTTTCAAATGCATTGTTACGGATGCGCCTGCCAATCCGAAACTCATTCTCAAGAATTCACCGTTGTCATTTGAGTGACAAATGCGGTTTTCAGAACGTCACCAGCGCGGACACGAACAGTCATAAAGGCTTTTGTGACGTTCATCACGTTGAAATATGTAGTATTGCCAACAGTGACTTTGGTGATAACGTCCTGGATGAAGGGCATAAGAAAATTCGGTATTACTGTTTTTGCGTTAAGTTTACGGTAGTCTACACAGACTCGTTTAGGCGTAAAACTATGGTGCGGCTGGTTAACAAGAACAATTGGAGAAGCATATTGACTGCAGCTCAGTTTGGCTATTCCTCGATCGTATCATGACTGAATTTCTTGACGGATAAAATCACGTTCGGTTTTGGAATAACGGTAGGGTCTGCTGTTAACAGGGATGTCGTTTTTTAAGTGAATGGCATGTTCGATGTTGGTGCTAGTGCCTAACGGGTCGGCATCACTAACGATTGCTGACTTATTTTCGTGTACCAGTTCAACGACACGCATGGTCTGAGATTCCGACAAATATGATTTCAGATCATCGACTAATTCGGTTTTCATTGGTGAGCCGTTGTCGTCGATCGAACAAATCTCAACCATGGTACGCTTGATGCACTGATCAGGGTTAAAACAAATTTGGTGCAAATTTTGGTGAAACAAATTATTCACCAAAACGAAGCGTCGCTGTGCTCAGCCTCAGTGACTGTATACTTTGTTGCAATGTCAGTATTATCCTTTTTCAGTGGAATCATGCGCACACTTCCACTAGGGTGAACGGTCATTATAACGTATGCCAGTCTTTGCCAAGAATTACATCACAAGTCTGCGAAATGTTTTCAATCACAATTTATTTTATTTATTTATTTATTTATTTATTTTATATCTTACATTCCATTGGAACAAACTAAGAAGTAATATAGAACAATAA
>JAQIWH010008510.1:0-10186 GCA_034695005.1 Cryptops parisi | reverse complement strand
TTACCGCTTTTTCACGGGATTTTAGCGTGGATTTATGCGCCGGAAACGACAACTATCAGTCTAGCAAAATATAATATAATATAATATTAGATCATATCCATTGTGTAAACCGTAACCCCATCTTAATTGTACCTAACAACTCATCACTTAACAATGCCAGTGTAAACAAAAAACTCACGATACGATACAGCAAAGGGCGCATTTTTGTCAGGTAAAGGTTTCACATAAACAATATAGAATACAGAATACAGTAATGATGAAATGAAAACATGGAAAAGTGTATTGTTAAATTAAGTGTGAATGAGATGTTATATACTGTAGCTAAGTTTCTTTATGTTTAAGTTTCAAATCTTCAGTGTTGCCAGATATAAGTTAGTAGAAGTGCGTCCAGCACAGTGGTTCACAATCTTTTTTGTTCAACGCATCCTTTTCACCATATGTCATTCTCTCCTCTCCCCGAGATTGCCAGACTCAAAAAGTTCATACGTAAAAATAAGCATTTAATATTGATTAAAGAAGTCAAGTCAGAGCAGTTGGTTTGATTTTTAGACACGCTGTTCTGTAATGCGCATCTGTGGGCGCCAAATGACAAGCCTCCAGGCAGTTGGTGCTATTCGTAAACATCATATACGTACCTACAACTTACGTTTAATGTTGGAAACTTTTGTTTTTTTCTAAACAGATCAATAGGGTGTAACTTAGTTTATTTTGATGAGATTATAGTCAACGAGAAACTTGTTGTTTTCTCTTAGCCAATTCTTGGATACGCGGAGGAGTGCTTGAAAAGGCACAGCTACAGCACAGGTCATGTTCATCCTCCAATCTACTTCACTTTAGCTGGCAATCATGACATATTATACGAAAGTTTATTATACTAAAATATATACAGTACTATATGTCATTTTTGCAATAAATTTTAAAATCCTGACTCGAAGGTATGTTGAAATAAATGGGGAGGTAATGCATGGATATCAATTTCTACCACTTTTGAATAGGAACTGACCAAACTTTTGTGGTTGATTTATCATTGAATATACGGTACTGTATTTGTTGTCTTTCTTGCTTCCAGTGGTGCCCTGAAACCCTAAAAATTTCCTTTTACGGGGAAGTTCTCCCCTGGTTGAGAATCCAGGGCTCTAGCATATAAGCATAGTTTGTTTTTCAAGTATACACATCAATCTCTGATCTTATTGTTTAGTTATTGCGTTTTACTGAATTCCAATATCGCAATGAAATTAATGCCATTTGCCACTTTACAAATGCCAAGTGGCAAATATTAAATTTTTTAGCTTGCTTGCAAAACAACTTGTAATAAGACCATTCAACCCATATCGTGGATCGTTGCTAGTACCAAACTAGCAACGAATTGCTAGTAATAACAAACTGTTTGGATCAATGCACCGTGTTTTGAATTGAACAGTATGTTTGTTCTTAACTAAGTTCATCCATTCTATTGCACATTACTCGTTGTTTTTTTTCCTCTGGTAACTATTTTAATAAATTTCAGTATATCTTGGAATCCATTTTGTGGCTTCAAAATGAAGCAGTTAAACATTGAAATTAATGTTAAAACGAAGTGTTACAAAGTTACTTTCATAATTTATTATTAGTTCAGTACATACTAATTTGCAAGAACTATCACTTTCAAGTTATATTTGCTAATTTCTGAGAGTAGCAATTATTTCGTATGGCTTCGGCATTTTCACTACTCCCATCTCGCATTCGAAACACAGTTTAACTCCTTCCGGTTTGGAAAACATAAATTTTTGCATTATTGATGTCACGTACAAGAAAAGTTCGAATCGGGCTAATGATTCTCCAAGACATTGGCGCTTCCCTGAATTAGAAGAGCAAACAAATTAGGCAAACAATAGAGCCTTACCTCGCTCCTCGAATATACTGTATAAAGTTTGCAGAACAGCGCATACGGTACTTTATGGTTAGCTGAGAAAGCCGCTTATGGCGCTATTCACTTTATGATTAATGAATTGGAAATGTTCTATTAAGGATGTTTTTGTTTATTTAACTAACATAACTACCCTTAACCCCATAATCCAAGTACAAGCAAGTAGCCCCATAAGCGGATCTCTCAGCTAATCAGAAACTACCGTGCATACATATTTTTTATTCCAGTGTGAATTTAGGAAGTTAGTACTGTATTTTAAAGTGGAATTGATTACACAAAATAATCCTCATGAACAAGGAAGCTTATTTGGGGTTTTAGATAACTAATTGAAGAACTTGTTTTCTAAACGTTTTAACTCCAATTTAAATCATATTTGAGCTAAGAGACTCTGAATACTATAGGCCTATGTGCATCGCTGATTCTAAATATGTTAAGATCCAAAATTAATTATGTCCTACTGAAAATCACTCAAAAACCATGTTTATTTGCAAAGTATCGTGTCAAATGTATAACATAGCCGTTTCCTGAAGAATTGTATTTCCTGAACTTAGGACGATTTAGAAATAAGCTCTTCAATTTTTGAACAAACCAATATACCAACAAACCTATGGAAAATGGAATGAGCTTTTCTTCTTTGATGACTCTACCATCCTTATCCAAAAAGCGTTCAGGTTTGAATTTATCTGGTTCCGGAAAATTGTCAGGATTATGATGAACAGCCCATAGATTGGGAAAAATCACTGTTCTTTTGGGGATGTAATAACCTTCGAGAGTTGTTTCTTCAATATTACTGTGAACATAAGTACCGTGAGGTCAATGGTAACACCGTTCATAAAGTATATTGTTTTGTTTGCGAAATATTGACACAGGTTTTCTGTTAACTTTGGAAGTATTTGATAGTTTACCAATGTGAAAGAATTGGCACCAATGAGGCTGTTCGATGCATTTCCATTAAAGTGGCTTGAGTGTATGGCATTCGTTCTTGATCGCTCATAGATGGTGCTCGTTCACGACCAACGACTTCATCAATCTCGTTCTGTACACGTGTCTGGATGTCTGGATTTTGCAGGAGATATAAAAATCCCCATCTTAGAGTGTTGGCTGTTGTGTCGGTACCCGCGTTGAACAGGGCAACAACAAGTCGAGCCAAATGCTCATCTGTGTGGACATTTTTTTTTATGAATATCATTCACCAATCAGAGCATGCATCACATTCAAAAGCATTAGTTCTACTTGTGAAATTTTTTCCAGCAATGGGTCCTCGCTTATTCGCTTCCGTTAACCAAGCTGCGATAAAATTATCGTCACTACCAGGCTGATGAGTTTGGCTTCTTTCGGATATCAACTTTCGCATGTAGTTAAGTGGCGTTATGTGTTGATTTCTGAATGACATAATAAAACGATGGTAGTTAAGACTTGCATGAGTTTGTCGCTTAATCAATTGTTTACACTTACGGAAAGCCAGTCACTTGTCCAACTTTCTTAGCTACTCCTGGGAATCTCATGAGAATAGGAGCTATTGAATGGTAGTTGATTATGCGCATGCTTAAGAAGAGCTCATTTAATGCTCTGAGCAATGTTTGAAAGTCTAAATCGGTGTAATCGTAACGTCTACCAATGGCCACACTGCAAATGACGTTAGAAATACTCATTCGAAGCAAATTGCTAATATCTGTCGGTGTTTGGTTGTAACTTTGTAGTTCATCCAACAGGTAATGTAGTTCTTCCTATAAAAATTTTATTCAGTTTGGTGTTAAATGGATTTTCTGAGTTTCCCCACTCAGAAGTTTGCAATTTGTACATACAATATACTGCAAATTTCTTATTTGCAGTATACTGTAAATATACTAAATACGGCATATTTTAGTATAGTATACAAACTGCAAATTTGTATACTGTTTAAAAATGCATTTCTACGTACTTGAATTCTTGGCTCCATGCTCTGTTTTCCAAAACCAAAATCTCTCAATGTACTAGTTGAAAACCTTCGATAGTCTCGCCATAATTCGCCTTCAGATTGAAATATTCCTAGGAACAATGGCACATTATTAAGTAGAGGCTCACTAAATGAAACACTGTCTTCTCTGATCATAAATAGTATCATCATTCAGGTGATGTTATCACTTTTAGGCAGTTCGATCCAATGTACATTAATACCTGAAACTATCTTTATTGTTATGTCACTCCGTTTTTTGTTAATTTGTTTTTGCACTGTAACTATAGCAATGTTTGTGTTATTTATTTTTCATTGTACTGTATATGTACTAAACAAACAATTTTTCTTATAAAAAATACAGTTTTATAAATGAGTTTTTTGAAAAAATATTGGGTAGCTTCTTGTGTTATTTTAATCTTAATAAACACGCAGATCTATCAATTTGAACCGTTAACATCTACTGGAGTACACCATAACCAAGCGAGTGTAAACAATGAGATTAAATATTATATAGCAATGAGCTGCACGTCATTTTTGACGGTTCACTTTCCATGTACGGTATACAGTATCGTATAGACGTATACAATAGTTGGCTTAAACAAAACTTTTCGTATTTTCCATGTAAAGTACAGTAGTTAAGTGTTTGGTATGTTACATGTACACATAACAGTAGTTGAATTGAAGCTGAATCGGTAATTTGTTGGTTATTGTCATGAATCGAATACCCTAATCCAATTTGATCAAATTAGGTGGCATTAACTATATTATAACTAAAAGTACTCAATTACCTGCTACTTCGCCTTTTTTCAGGTATTCGGATGCAATTTTTCCATGGAATATTTCACCTTGTTTGACTAATGCTGCTTTGATGGTCTCGTAAGAATTCAAAACGACGATTAGCCTATTTCCTAGATACATACTATAACATTTCAAATACATATTAGTGGTCTTAATAACCCCACGTTGATTTTTAGCACCATGACTATACGACACTATGGGAAATGATCATTTGCGATCATAAAAAAATAGCTTAATACAAAAAATTTCAATTCCTGGATCGTGAAGCTCCCTCCCCCAATTTGGTATCACTACTTACTATCATCTACATAGTGGCTGATATCGCATTACAGTGGAAATTCAAAAATAGTTTCCAAACATTGTTTACCTGTATATATCGCCATATTTTTTGGCAAGTTGGTTTAGTGTTTCATGTTCTTTTCTTCCAAGGAAAAGCATGTAACCAAAAATAGGAATTCCTCTAGGTCCAGGTGGTATGTTAGGTGGTGTAGTGATTTTTCTCCATAATAACCAAGCGACGAATAATCCGGCAATCGCAACTAGAATTTCTGTAATCATGTTGATTTCACTGGAAAACCATTTATTAACACAAATTTCTTTAATTTGTGATCTGTTAAACTTTAATTCATGTCAAACTCCCTTTAACCCACTTCGGTGTTGTTATCAGTATCAAAAATGATGGTATCGTGTTGAAAAAGAGTAACATAATAGCATGGCATAAGCATTTTATCACTTCAAAATGCATATATTTATGCCACAACAAATTTTTTATGCAGTAATCAAATCTTTAAAATGTGAAAATTCCTAAATCAAAAGTTGGTAAGTAGGGCAGCGCCTGTACAGCAAAAAGTGTTTTGTTATTTATGGATTAAAATATGTATAACGATACATATTTGGTTGGGTTGAGCATTGTAAAAAGTTGTCAGTATATGAAGATGATATCAATTAGTAATGATAATGCCTAGCCAAAAATTTGAGTAACTGCCAATAACAGCTTTGAGCTCATGGTGAACAAATTGATAGCGAGTATTATTCATGAGATTTAAGAAGTTGTTTTATTTTTTATTTCAATTAATGGTATCAGTTTTTATCTTTGATGGAATTTTGTGGACGAGAAATTCATTAAAAAAATATTTTTAGTACATAGATGAAGTATTAAAGTAAAAACAGTGCCAAACTATTTTAACAAAAATTTATGTTTTTTCTTCAATGTTTATGGCTGTTGGTGATTGTGCAAGGATTTTTTATAAATAGAAGAACAGAATTTTTATAACTAGAAGAACAGAATTTTTCTAAATTTTTGTTGGTGCAATAAAACTTTTGACAAATGTCATATTTTTTAACTTTTGTAAGTCATTGTAGGAGAAATTAATCGCCTGTCATTTTGGAGAAAGGATTTCTGTTTGTTTTTATTTACAGAAGTATGTGACAAAATAGAAAACAAACTGGGGAAAAGTGTTTCAAGAGACCGAAAGAATTATAACCTTTAGGATTGGATTAGATTAGATTAGGCATTACAGAAATCTATACACATGACTGAGGTAAGAGCGAAATAAATTAAAGTTCCGACTGGTATGGACAATTTGTCAAAACCAGTGAATGTTTTAAAATTTGCAGTAGGCTTATTGATATACCTATTCACCCACTGGCTTTGCACTAACTTCCTTTTATCGCAGTTATAACAAGCAAATCAGATTTCAGCAATAAGCATTGACGTTGGTTTCAATTTTCATACACTTTATATTTTAGCTTCACTTGTGAGTGATCTGGAAATCGAACTTATGCTGGCATCTACAAGCGTTTATGATAATATACTGTATAGTCTAATGAACCAAAAATCGCATAAAATGAGAACCACATAAGTCCGAAATCGAAAACCGCATAAGTCCAATGTAACAAAAATCGCACAAATCGAATCGAAAATTGCAGAAATCGAAAATGGAATTTCTGAGAACACTCATAAATCAAATACCAAATAACTCAAAGATCGCACAAATCTAAATTGGCATAAAGCGATACTGTGTATAAAACGTATTCTTAAAAAGCATTTTTAATGTAGGCTATTTGTTTGTTTTACAAATGAGTTTCTTTTCGAATTTTAAAGAAACAAAAAGGTTATCATTTCATTTATTGATTTTGTATGCTAATTTGTTTGTACAGGTTTTCAACCATGCAAATATAATTTAAAAATTCATAGAAACTACAGAAGTTCACAAGTTATTTTTGTTCCAACTTGCAACAAAAATTAACAGGTTTAAAAAATTTACTAATTTCTGGGGTTTGCTATTATTTTGTATGGCTTTGGCATTGATACTACTCCCATCTCACATTCAAAATTTAATTCAGCACCTTCCGGTTTGGTGAATGTGAATCGTTGCATCATCGATGTGAAGTACAAGAAAAGTTCAATTCGTGCTAATGATTCTCCTAGACACTGGCGCTTTCCTGTTGATTAGAAAAAATAATTAGGTACTTTTAGTTAGCACACTTCAGGCCCATAACTTGCCTCTCTCATGTGTGATTGTGGAACCATGAATACATAACCATAATTTCCAATTTGAACCTAGACAAATTACAGTGTGGTATTATTTAAGAGTTAATCGTTTTCACAGAAATCTCAATGTGAATCGAGGTGGCAAGTTTGGGTTCATTTTTTACACGTTTGCTAATTTGTACGTTAACAACAGATAAGAGTACGGTATTGAACAAACCCATGGAAAACGGAATGAGTTTTTCTTCTTTGGTAACTTTGCCATCTTTTTCCAAAAATCGCTCAGGTTTGAATTTATCTGGATCCGGAAAATTGTCAGGATTATGATGAACAGCCCATAGATTGGGGAAAATCACTGTTCTTTTGGGGATGTGGTAACCTTCGAGAGTTGTTTCGTCAATATTGCTGTGAGCATAAGTAACGTGAAATGTATTATATATCATCAACCATTTATAATCAGTAACCACCTTTTAGTTCTATTTTAAAACAAGTTTTTAACATTAATTTAGGCTAAGATGTAAGGTGTTTCATTCGTTCTTGGTCACTGCTTTACCCTTATAACTTTCAAACTAATGGGTGAAATTCAGTGAAACTTAACATGGAAATACCTTAATGATGATCTCACAGCAAGTGTTGAAAGTGGTCGCCATTAGCATCAAGACATGTCTGCATATGCCTGTCCATGGAAGGTATTTACCAACATATACATTGGGAACCACAGCCTCAATTTCTCACTGAATATTTTGTGCCAATTTCGTAAGAGTCCGTGGCTTGGTGTTGCGACACTCTTATGCAAGACTGTAATGGAATTGCAACAAAACGTTCAGTGGGAAATACGTAGAGACTGGACTGTTTCTTTTGATGTGTTGGTGAATAACTTCCATAGCATGAAGAGGTGTCTCGATACTGATGTCTTAATGTTTTGTTTGATGATGACGACCAATTTCAACTCTTATCAGATCATCATGCTTCTCATACACTAAGGTATTTCCGTTTCAAATTTCACTAAATCACGACCATTACCTGTAGTTTGAAAGTTTATAAGGGAAAAGCAGGGACCCAGAGCGAGTGAATCACCCTGTAGTTTACCTATGTGGAACGGTCGGCACCAGTGAGGCTGTTCGATGCATTTCCATTAAAGTAGCTTGCGTGTACGGCATTCGTTCTTGATCGCTCATTGATGGTACTCGTTCATTACCGACAACTTCATCGATTTCATTCTGTACACGTGTCTGAATTTCTGGATTTTGCAGGAGATAAAGTAATCCCCATCTTAAAGTGTTGGCTGTGGTATCGCTACCCGCGTTGAAAAGTGCAACCACAACTCGAGCCATATGCTCATCTGTGAAACCAATTCGTATGATTATGATTCACGGATAGTTACATTATATGCATTTCATCACATTCGAAAAGATTAGCCTTACTTGTGAAATTTTTTCCAGCAATGGGTCCTCGCTTATTTGCCTCTGTTAACCAAGCTGCGATAAAATTATCGTCGTTACCAGGCTGATGAGTTTTGCTTCTTTCGGATATCAACTTCCGCATGTAGTCAAGTAGCGTTTGTTTCTGAGTTCTGGATGACACAGAATTGAGCTATGGTAGTAAGCAAGTCTTGTATGCAATGTTTTTAATGAAATTGTTTTCACTTACGGAAAGCCTATTTTATGTCCAACTTTGTTAGCTACTCCTGGAAGTTTCATGAGAATTGGAGCTATTGCATGATAGTTGATTACACGCGTATTTAAGAGCATTTCGTTTAATGCTTTGAGCAGTTTTTGAAAGTCTGCATCGGTGTACTCATAACGTCTTCCAATGACCATGCTGCAAATGACATTCGAAATACTCATTCGGAGCAAGTTGCCTATGTCTGTCGGTTTTCTGTTGTAACTTTGTAGCTCATCCAAAAGGCAGTTTATTTCTTCCTAGCAGGTTTTAAATAGCATCTTCGGTTAAATGTTTTAAAAGAATTTTGGAGAAAATTTCCGCCACGAGAATTAGCTATAAACTGTACTTGAATTCTGGGCTCCATGCTCTGTTTTCCAAACCCAAAATCTCGTAATGTGCTGAGTGAAAATCTTCGATAGTCTTTCCACAATTCTCCTTCAGCCTGAAATATTCCTGGAAACAATGGTGCAATAAGGATTCATCATAGTGTAAAAACTTCACTTGTTGTGATTGCGAATATCATCATTCCGATAATTCAGGGTTTGCCAAGAAAACGGGCGATTTCCATGACTCACGGTTATAAATTTCAACATGTGCAACCTGTTAACAAGGGAGGGGGTAATGACTTTCCGTGCAAAAGAAATCTCCTGATAAATATCATCTGATGAAAAATTGTTTGATGAAATTCACGTTTTCCAAATGTTACGGAACATTGAAATTTATTTTGTAATTTCTTTATATTATAAAATGATTTTTATTTATATGTACCGATAAAAAGTTGTATTTATGTTGTATATAATGTATCGATAATTTCTTTTATGTGGATTTTTTTTACGGTGTATGACTCCTCGCGACTGGATGTCTGTATACGCGCCTGCATTAAAATCGTTGTTTTCTTGTCAACCCTGTGCGTTTTCTTGTTGAACCCTAAGTAACTTGTTGAATCCTGAATCTTTTCCAGTACGATCACAATATACGTATAAGCCAAAATCCTTCGTGCAGAGTAAATCAGTAAACAACTTTTCCAGTTACCTGCTATTTCATCTTTTTTCACGTATTCGGATGCCACTTTTCCATGAAAATTTTCACCTTGTTTGACAAGGGCCGCTTTAATGGTTTCATATGAATTCAAAACGACAACTAGCCTACTTCCAAGGTAGAAACTGTAAAATTTAAAAATGCAGATTAGTTGTCAGCAAACACCCAAATGAATTTTGTTTTGGTTTAAATGAATTAATTGAATCTGACTTTAATTCATATTTTAGTTATGCTAATGTTGTTATAAAAACAGGTGGGCAACAGTATATTTTATGCAGGGTTTCCGTAAGTACGTACTTAAGTACAAGTACAAGTACTTTCTGAATAGGTACTTTAAAGTACTTTAAAATAC
>JAQIWH010008509.1:0-10186 GCA_034695005.1 Cryptops parisi | reverse complement strand
ATATACTTTTTATAATTTAACACAACATTACATATAAAAGAATAATTTTTCATGCAAAATCTTGCATTTTACTTATAATGTTGCAACCATACGCCCAAGAGAAATGCAAATTTTAATACAAATAATTTTAATATAAATCTAACAGCTAATTTTGTCTGCAATTTGCAACAAATAAAATATTTTTACACATAAAGTACTATTATTTTCATTTACGCTAAATGCAAATGCTTAGACAAAACAGAAAATACAGAACATACATAAATTACACATACTGGCATTACATATTATACTAAAGTATAACATGTATGTAAAATAATTTAGTGAAACTACTACAATGGTATAATACTTCATGGTTAATGCAAGAAAAAACGTTTGTATTTGTGGTTAGCTGAGAGGCCCGCTTGTGGCGCTACTTGTTTGTATAATTGAGCTATGGGTTTGCAGGCCAGTTTAGGTTAGCTAAACAAACAAAAACGTATTAGATGTAGGTTTATGGTTATTGAATTTAGTGAATTAGTAATGACCTTTTAAGTATGATTTTTTGTTTAACTAACCTAAACTGGCCTCTAAAGTCATAGTTTAAGTACAGATTTACGAGCAGCCAGTCTCAAGACACTGATTAATGTATTTTTTATCAGTTGTTTAATGTGATCACAATAACCGGATTCCATTGTACAAAAAAATAGTGTCACAGGTGGGTCTTTCAACTAACCACAAAGTAGCGAAATGCTAATATAAAATTTTTAATATAATAAACTGCAACATGTTATGTTAAATTGAAATATATATTTTTAAAAAAAATATGTTATATTCGTCTGCTTAATGGAGCGAACAAAATACTTTTAAAAAGAAAAAGTATTTTCATTTGCAAAATATTTGAATTTTCCCAAGATAAAATGCAAACATTTCCGTGAACCAAGAAAAAACCGGGCATTTCAAATACAGTGCTTGAGTTTAAAAAAAAAGGTAACAAATAAATTTTATAACAATTTTAATATACATGTACTGTACATGTATCCAAAAATTATATATCCCATTATTACAAAAGTAATGATTACTCAGATGCAACTTATTACAATCCAACTTTCATTACAATAATTAAACAAACCGCGTCTCCAATTTCACAACACTTGTTCAACTTTTGCTCAACTCTTATCGATTACACATCGATTTACTATCGATACTATCGAAACACTCAAACCCACAGTGAGGCGCTGCTGTTTCTTTGGCTTTGCTACTGGGTCGTAGCTCCAAAGGAAAGCTCGCTGTCGGATGGTTGTTTGGTCTCTTTCTTGTGGAGTAGGAGCGAAAGGAGCTAAATTAAGCTAGCGTGGAGAAGAAGAAGAAGAAGAAGAACTTTTTTGTGGATAATCCGTACACAATGTCGACACTTGCATTAACCTGCATTCGTTGTCGAGTGTAGTAGTAAAACGAAGTGCCAAAGTTGCAACGTCCAAAGCTACTTCGTCAGCCGCCGATGAGAACGCCAACGCTCGCCCATCGCAAGCTACGTGACACCATGCCGCCCAAAATCAGGGGTGAGTCTTGTTTCTTTCCCCCCTTTATTTTTTCTTCTTCTTCTTTCTATCCAAAAGAAATGTGAGGGTAATATGACTAGGGTTTGGGGAAGGAGATGTCTTGACGTATTTGTGTTTTTTTTCTTTTATACTTCAAGCTGGTTGAAGTGTTATTTTTATATATATTCAGGAGACCATCTGATGAACCGTATGTGAGGTTTTGTTTACACCTGCGTTTCTGTTTGTTAAATGTCTCGTTCTAACCATTAATAAAACCAAAACCGTGAAAGACTTTTGCTACACTTTTAAACGAAAATTTATAATTCTATAATGTCAGTTGTTATTTTCAAGTTTTTTGAAAACAAAATATGGAATTCGTAAGAGTTTTTTCATCCTTGAAAAGTATGGTTAAAACGATTTCTTTGGTGTTTATTCTTAATTAATTTAACTAATACATCAGAACGAATAGGTATACAGAGTACGTAGATTGTTATTTAACGTTTTATGTCAGTTCTAATAACGAGTAAGTTATTTGCAAAACTACATGATCTTTCTATACTCACTAAGTAGCCTACATATATGTATATAATGTTCAGATATGTACATAATTTATGTATTTACTAATATGTATGTACATAATGTATATATTTACTAATTTTTATGTGTATACATACAGTATTAATAATTCATATACTGTATATGTACACAATTTATAATTTACTAATATATTGTATATATATATATATATATATATTAGTACATATACTTATATTTACATATTTATTAATATTTTATATATTTAATAATATATATATATATATATACGCTAATTTTCATATTTTTATACCTATAATAGTTATTTTTCTTTTGAAATTACAAACATGAAAGGTAGGCGTATAAAAATCACTCATGGCCAAATTACATGGAAAATAAATTAGCACTACGTTTCTTTTGTTAATTAAACATTTACACATGGTATGTGGTAAGAACATACCACTGAATTTCTCTGGTTTTTTTTTATTGGCAATATTCTTAGGCATAAAATATTGCTTATAAAAAATTAAGGGCGCGGGCGTGTATGGAGGAAAATGGTGTGTAAAGTACACATCATTAAAACCATGAAATGACGTTAACGTTGCTCCACAAACCATATGTTTGTTGTAACAGCTGATAGAATCGACGTGAATTATAGTAAGCGTACAACACCTATAGAAGAATTGCTTTTGTATTTTCGTCGACGACGTAAGAAAACTTCGTTATCTGATTACTGAAGCATAATGATAAAAGTATGGAATATAGTTCAAATTTCAGTTAGGATACTAAAAAATAGACATGCATTTTACAGTGTGAATTGGACACTGAATATTTTATTGGGTGTTTCAATAAGAATGTGGAATAATAATGCGCGAGATTTGTCGTTATTTATTTGAGTTAATATATAACTCAAATAATTATTTGAGTTAATATAACTCAAATTATTATTTGAGTTATTTATTTGAGTTTATTTATTTGAGTTATTTATTTGAGTTTATATTTAATTATAAGAAACTGAGCGTGAAATTATGTAATGATGTGACTATCGAATTTTTTTTTGTTTATTTATAAAAAAAACATCCCATTGTCTTAAGTTAGGCTAGTTTAATTGTTCATTGAGTTATAAAACACCATTCTTATTCGCTAACATTTATGCAATCGAAAACTTTATTGATAAGATATACAGTTGTTGGTTTGTGGTTTTTTTCTGAAGTGGGTTAATTATTATCAGATAATATCTGTAATCCATTAAAAAGTATACTGTGCTGAAAACTACATTAAAACACTATGCACTCTGCCACACATTTTGGTTACTATATTAAACTACCCCAGTAGCGTTTAATGAGGTGAAAATGGTATCTCGGTTAAACGAAAATTACTCTACTATACCATAATGCTAAAGTCGAGTTTGTAGATAAGAACTCGTTAGAAACATCATTGTGCAACAAGAGCCATAGGGTATCTATCCATCGTTCGTATCTCAGTTTTTATAGCGAAACAGATTGTAACTGAAGAGAAGTGGTGCACATATTGCCAAAACATGGACTCTCTGGAAAGTCTAGAAGGGCCAGCTTGGATAGGGAGCACAGCACACATGGACACACACACACACACCTAGGGTCTGGGAAATGCTGGAACGAATGCTGTCATTGGCCTCAGCCATGCTCGAGGCCGAATTTTTATTTCCCCCTGTCATCGTCATCGTGTCGAATATAAAGTTACAAAAGATGGGCATTGCCTCGTGTTTACCTAAGCTGTGCAAGCTTTTAGTAAAATACCAATTAAGTGAAGACAGTGTAGCTGTAGAAGATGTAGAGAAGGAAGAGTTCGAAGAGTTTTCAGTCACTGCTGGGAGCTACTAGGCCAAGATGGGGCATGGAAAGTTGGAGGGGGAATCTTTTTGCCCAGTTTTGGGCCTCTCTTATCTCCTCTTCTGCTTCTTTCCCCCCCATTGTCATCAACCCCCCATTTTTCCTTCCTTCCAATTTCTGCGCTGTGGAAGGAACGGTGGCTGATAAATGGTAGAATGTCGTTGCTTATCGCCTCGCCAGGAGCCACTAATTGGGCCGCTGCTAGAACACAATCGGCCCTATTCACCTGAAATGGCCAACGGTATATGGACCAAGAGGCTATTTAATGTCAAAACGCTCTTTGTTTTTACTTGGGCGAACAATTTTTTCCTTAATAGACACATATGGGAGGGGGAGGAGAAGAAAGGAAAAACTGGGATTATTGGGACTCCACCACTACAATAGCCTTTACTACCAACTTACTAAATACTGCTAGGTCCTACCATTGAGGAATTTTTCCGAGTTTTGTGTGTTAGAAGCAATGACATTGCTATAAAAAGTCAAAATATTCTAAAATCATTAGGGACTTTTGTATGAAATGTTTAACAAAAAATGTTTGCAAACTTCTCTTGTTATTGTTTTTTTTAAAGAATAGTTAGTGTAAAAATACTATCTGCTCTTGCAACTAATTGGATACCTACCTAATTCAGTCGTCCTAATCAATTATGAAGCTCTCACCATGGATACTGAGAAAGGTTTTCGATTTGTGTGTTGTGACATTGGTATATGAACGAAAATCCTATGAAAAGAACAAAATTATTTGGGACAATTGTTTTTAAAGATTATGGTAACAGAAATGTTGGTTTGCAAGCTCTTCGAGCTGTCGTTTTTCAAGAGTAATTGGTTTATAAATGCTGTATATTGCCCTTGTGACTAATGGGATACCTAATCCAATCATTCTTAATCAACGCTCAAGATTCCTATGCATGGCTCGATTAATCTAGTTCACATTATAATACCACATCGTCTCATTTCATTTTCTCAAACTTGCCTCTGGCCACGGTTTACAATCCATTTAATGTCAGAATGCTCTTTGTTTTTATATTGGTGACCAATTTTTTTTGTTAACAGAATCATGGTAGGGGGGAAAATTGAGATTAAGAGGAGTTGTACTAGGTTCTAGCAAGGGTGGTTGAGGAATATTTCTCGAGTTGAGTTTTATGTGTCACAAGTTGTGTATGCTATAAATACAAACTCGTATTGGAAAAAATTGCGAAACTATTGAACGACTTTTTTAAAAGTTTGGAATAGTTCTGTCCAAATGTGTTTCTAGCTGTTGAGTAATTTGTTTAAAAATTTTACACATTGCCATTTTCAAATAATGAGGCATGTAATTCTAAATACATTAAATCCCAGTATTTTTCAAAGGCCAATCGAATAGCAACTTCTTAAGAGGGAAACCATTTTAAGTGGGAATTTAAGCAGATTCTAATAATTCTTAGGCGACGAAAGTTTCTATTGTGTTGGAATCTATAAGCTTTCCCGCTTTATAAATCTGCTTCTATTCTGTATACTTCCTTAAAAATTGTTTTCCACTATAGTTTATGGTTCACAGGGCTCTTTAATGTCAAAATGCTTTTTATTTCGGTCAAATGTTTCGTTAATGGACACATAAGAGGGAAAACTGGGATTAAGTGCCACTACTACCACTTCACATCAAGTTTTTAATGTCCAAAGTTGGGACATTGCTATAAATACAGAAACTTTAACCTTACAAAAAACGAATCCTTGAGAATTTTGCAAAAATGTTGTTTCCGTCAGCTTTTCCAGTTGTCGATTTTTGAAGAGTAATTGGTTTAACTCGCATTGCTTTAGAGACTAATGAGACATCTAATCCAATCATTTGCAATCAAGCCTCAAGTAACAAAGATCCCTATGCATTGAGGTCGACAGTCCTCTCCACTCCAACATTAGAATACAACTACTCATTTTACATCCTCATAACTGCCCTTGAGCGTAAAAACAACATATCAAGGTCCTTTTGAGTAAAACCAAGAGACCTTGATAGGTCAAGCAAAGGATGTGAGTATAACATGATGATTTGCAGTTCGTATAACAAGAAACCAAATACCACCTTTTATGGGATATTGTTTTCGTTTTTCTTTTTTATTTTATTTTTAGTCTTGCATTTCATTTCGAAGTATGCACTTTGGTACAAGGGCAACAACAGTTGTTTTTGGTTTTCCAGTGAATTTTCGGATAAGTTAATATCTAATAAATAATACTGTGTACTGGAATAAATTAGAATATTTTTTTCATTCTCACAAACAAGTGTTTCGAATTGTTTGTGTAGTTTGAATTATTGTTTATTGAATAATAACTTAATCGTGCGGTTCTAAATCTTAATGTTACCTCCCTGCACAAGGAATGAAAATGCATCAACTTTATTGGTCACCTGATAAATGTATCAATGTTATTACTGAGATTTGTGCACTGGGTAACACCACAAAATGGAACATTGGTATTGCAATGTACTTCCGGAACATTAAAACTTACATAGAATGTATAACAGTTTCAATTGTTATGTAATGGTTTCCAGTGTTTAGAATGACATGCAATACACGTTATCAGCTATTATCACGGAATGTAACTAGAGATAGTTTACGTGTTGGTATTATTTCTGTTTTTCATATAGCAATATTGGTTTAAATTTGAGTGTAAAGATATAAGTTGTTCATAATAATAGTCATAAGCTGTTCATTAAGTTGTAATAATAATAAGTTATTTGTTCATAGGATTAAACATTTATTGATAAAAATTTGTTATCAATTTTTTTGGGGAGTGTTTTACAAGGTCATATTTCACATGATCAAATGCTTATATTTGAATGAAATTGATAAGTGATATGATCTTATAAAGCTAGCAGATGTTATATATTGCCTTTTCAATATACAGTATCAGATTGTTCTGAATTTCATCACCGAACTGATAATATTGTTCAATGTTATCACTACTGTATCAGCAATTAACTACCACTCTTAGGCCGTGAATATGTGGTTATAAAGGATATTGGGTTATAAAATATACCCACTTGTTTCTTACAACGTGAAACTTTCAATGAATGAAATAGGGAAGTTGCAAATAGACATTAATTTTTGTCAGGAAAAACAATATAGCCAAAGTCACGGATCTACAGATTATGAAATGTTGTGTTGCAATACAGTATTATGAAATCGTAGTTGATGGTGACATTTTTTATATATTTAATTTTCGTCACGCTGTTAAAAACGAAAGTAAATTTATCATTCTGATTTCATAAGAAGCTGAATTTGAAAAGCAGATGGAAATGCAAAATGTTAACGAAACATCGACTTAAAAAAAAATAATAAAGTTGGAACAAATAAAATTTTAAATGTTCTGTCTTCGAACGCTGGTCATGACAAGACTGAAATTTTATAACTTTGTCATTTATGTGTAGTAAGATAGTATACATTAGCTTGGTTACTTTATAAAGTTGGTCAATTCAATGTTTCAAAGGAATCAACATGACTCAATTAGTTTTTAAAAATTGCTAAAAACAAATCAAACACTGGCTAGCGCTAGACCTAATACAAAAAGTATCAATCCTCTGTTCAATTTTCAATCTTTCCTTTGGCTACAGTATGGTCAGACTACAATTTTATACCTTTTTGTTTAGAATCTTTGAGTGTATCACTGTATAATAATATTGAAATTCGCCACTTTACTGTTCAACGGTACCAACATAACTGATTTTCTTAAAATTGCTATAAACCAAACAAACACTAACTAGAACTTATACAAAAACCTCAATGTTTACACTGCACTGTCCAACCTTTGGTCTCTTTCGTTGGCCATGGTCAGACTATCATTTTACAACTTTCTGTGTATCACTATATAAAAATTCTGGAATTTATCACTTCTCTGTTCAAAAAGTATGAACATAACTCAATTTGCTACCAAAAAAAAAGAAGCAAAACTGAACAAAAAGATGAAAATATTAGATATTTTGCTACTATTCTTTTCAATTACAGGAGGTGATTTAGTGAACAATTCTCCCAGCCTAAATTTTCCCTTCTTTTTTGATGGATGGAAATGTTTACACAAAGAAGTAGAACAGTGAAATGGTTTTGTGGACGAAGCCGTAGTTATGAGACTAGAAAGCGCTCTGTGAATGGACGAACAATGTCTTTTCCACAACATGTATTGCTGGCAAGATAAGACGCTATTCTGTAGAGCTCATTGGAAGGGACAGATCATTTTGGGCAGTGAGTGTCGCTTTGTAGGTGCTGTTTATGGCCGACAACAGCGAAGCGATCTATATAACGTCGTCCCATTTGTCCCTGATGAGGACTCTAGTGCACATCCTTTTGCTAGCAACCAAACCCAACATGCACGCTTTCAGTCAAGTTGATGGACACAAAACGCTTTGCACCATTAAAACGAACGTGCCAGTCGATCATGGTAGTTGCCTCAGAAACGATTGCCTTTGCCATGGAATTTGTTTTTACCCCTCTTGAAACGAAGTGGGATTTTTTTGTTTTGTTTTGTGTATTCACCCATCCTTTTTCCTTGGTTCGAAAATGTATTTTTCACTTGCTTCAAAAAAATGCACTTTAATTTTGAAGTTAATGCAGATAGACACACACAGTAGGTAATTTAGCAGGTGGTATTTTTTTGATGTAGGACAATTTTAAAGCTGATCTTTGCGATTTTGAGAGGTAAAATATTCATTTTATCTAATCCAGAGAAATGCATTTTTCATCTATTTTAAATGGAAATAAATGAGAAATGTGGTAGTATTTTGTGTGGTAGTGCATAAATAATAGAATTGTAAAAGTATAGATAGTTATATTCTAATGAACTACAATATTGCATAAATAAACATGTATCCTGGTTTCGGAATTGTATTTTTTTGAAAAAAAAATTTAGAAATTGAAATCAAAAACAAAAACCATCCATTGGTTATAAACATTAGTGCAATGTAAACTGTATGCATCATGGGGCAATTATTAGGAAACCTTTACTAACAAGATTTTTGTGCATTTGAGGTGTAGTTTTTTCCCTTATAATTTCCTAGATATATAAAAGGCAAATGCTTTTTAGCATTGTCATACCATCGACTCCATGAGGAGATTTCTCTAAATTAGTAGTTTACCAGTTATCTGGGAAGAATAACCATTAGAGAAAACATTTTTATTCGAATTTGTTTGTCATGTTACCATCTATGAAAAACCATTCAGGTGTCAGCTGTGGTTCCAGAATAGTGCGCGAGCGAAGCCGTAGGGGCATTGCTAGTTTAAACTAAAGTACAGTTTAATCCTGTATTGTATTGTGAATAGAAGACGGTGAATTTGTAGGATCTTAAACCCTAATAGGCCGAAATGAATACTGTTGTACAAAGTGGTAGTGTATGCCTATGCATTGATGAAGCAATATACATTGTTCTGTATTATATAACGTAGGCCTACAACCCATACTGTAATTTTGGAAATGTTGGTCAAGATTTTGCATGCAATTGTGGATTATGCTTGTCACGATAATTTGCTTACTCATGGGTTGAAAATTGAAATTCAAGCAGCATTTTTTTCATGTGGTGCATGCAAATGAATGAAATGCAATGGAAAGTTCACAAAAACGATTTTCATGAAAAAGTTTGGTTCAATAAAGCTTTATTGGATTTTTGATGCGAAACCTGTGAGATATGTACGCCGATTCTGTGCACTTTGCTCTTTCTTAAACCGGTCAATGAAATTATAAAGCTGATTTACAATATTCGATTATCCAAATTCAATTCACCCCATTACATACCAAAGAATACATTCAATGAAGTTTTTTTGCTCTACATTTCGTGTCCTAAAGGGGGCCAACAAGGTTTTGTCTTGGGAGGAAAACATCGTGTAAGCATTATAACAAATTACACAACGTTGTAGCTCTAACACTTCTAATGCTTGAAGTTACACTGAAACAAGAACCGTGTAACTGGGTCCTTTTTTTCTTTCTTTGGGATAGATTTACGATAGTTCGGTCATTTTATAGAAGACTTTGCCATTTGAGACAAGGTGGAGAGAATTTTTCTTCTTCTAATCTTGTAGAATTTCGCTTCCAATTCGGGTGACATTATCTCTTGTATCCTAAGAATCTCATCGGAAGAGAAAGCCAAGTGGGTGATGGTGGTAGAAATCTTACTTTTTTTTTTGCGTTTGGACGTCAATGGATACGACTCTGCCGTTAGATGTCACGCTTCGAGCTGCACGCACTTCCTGAACATCCGACAAAACGTTCGTTCCAGTGGTGCTTGGATCTCCGTCTTTCCTTCATGTTTTT
>JAQIWH010008508.1:0-10186 GCA_034695005.1 Cryptops parisi | reverse complement strand
ATTTATGTTTGTACTTTTGTTTACCCATGTGAGAGCTTTTCAGGAAATTGAACACTTCTTGCCATTTTTGCTGAATCCATTTCTTTAATCGATATGTAATTTTTTTCAATTATTCATCTGATGCGACTCGTAGCAATTGTAAATTTCAATTTCAAATTATTGGATTTACCTTTATAAACCATACAATAGAAAAACAGACTTTATTCAGGCATTACATACAATTGAAATTTTAAAATATTGATGACTTTTAATGTGAACTTGATGATTTTCTAATAAGTTAAAATGACATTTATTTTTTTCTAAATTACGTTCATTTTTTGATTTTTCTGTTATAACATGCAGATTGTTATATAAAATGATTAAAATTAATAATTTTTACCATATCAAAGTCTGTTATTATTTTAAAAAAAAATTTGTTTATTCACATTTTTAACACCGACAAATACTAACTTTTATTTTTAAACTAGCTTCATGATTTTATTACATCTTGTAGATATCATAGTCAGCATCATTCGTTGTTCATTTCCCTTTATTTTTCTTTTACATATTCCCTGTGCTTTTGTTTTTAGTACTTATTTAACATTTGTTTATTTTTCCTTCCGTATGCTGCCTGTTCTATCGGAACGTACAAGTACTTTTTCCCTTTTTCTTTTTATTTTTACATTAGACCTTTTTATGTTTTAATGAATTTTTGTGCGTTTTATTCAGTCTCATGCCTATTTGTTTTTGCTATTTTGTTGGATCTTAGTTATTTCATTATGTTACACGTGATTGTTTTATTTAGTCTTAAGTTGTTTTTTTTTCATGTATTATGTTTCTGGTATTTGGTCCTTTGGACTGTATCACAATGAATAAAAATAAATAAATATTATTTTGTAAGTTTGAAAAATTATTTCATATGTATTTAAATATTGTTTACATAATGTTATTTATTTTTTAAGTTATTAATTTTAAAATTCGTTATTTTGTATATTGAAACTATTTCAAAGAGAAAGCTTTGCTGCTCGGTTATGCTTTTCTGCAATACTCAAATGCATTGCGTGAAAACAAAATCGGGCGGAGCTTTTGTTTTCATTTTTATTTCGTTGATTGATTCCATTCACGAATGCTGAATTAACCGGTACTAACCTATTTATAAATAACTAAAAAAAATTTACAGCAGCAAGTGAATGGTTTTTCTAAATTTAATCATTTGTTTATTTCAGTATTGAATTGTACGTTTCAAAAATAGCAAATGTTTTGTAAGTACAGCAACAACCTGTATGAAGCCCTACGTAACCAATATAACAGAAATTTAAATTAATCAGAAGAAATAGTACCAGAATACACCAATTCATACAATTATAAACTTCAAAAAAATTATTCTAATAAGCCATTCTTGCGTATGAAAAAATAAGTTGTCATAGCTACAAATATCGCAAACTTATTTCATCATTGGAACATATACTTAACGAAGACAGTTGCAAAGAGTTTTAGTGTCAACAATCAGTTTGAAAATGGTGAAGAAATGATTGTTCTTTCGCTTTATTTCAATAAATGTTCATCGAGTCCTGCTATTGAATTACATTTAAGATGTTATTTGGCTACCGTATTTAATAACAACTAGAGGGTATCACGCTCAAATCTACGCGCGCAAATATGGATGCGCTTCGTTTTCATAATATAGGAAGAGAGGCAACAACCGGAAACTGCTTTTTCACGGGCTTTGTGCGTGGAATTATATTGGTAAGTCCTGCAGTGAGACATAATATAGGGAGAAATGTTACTCCCTTTGTCCCAAAGTATTTCATTAAATATGGTTTACATTCTATTTTCAATACCAAAATATGGTATACATTTCATGTAAACGTTTTCGATCATGGACAGTTTTAGAACATGTTTTTATTAACTCATAGTCATCTAAATGTGATCCTATGCCTGTTGGTGAAACTTACAATTTATTTGTTTTTATTTGAAATAATGTTATGCCATGTCAAAATGCGTGTAATTCAAAATGACACTCACTGCGAGTGCAATAATGAACCCAAAGCTTCAGAAATTAATCGTCACATAGTACACACTAAATCCATAATTAACAAAAAATAAAAGAAGAAACTTATATGTTAATATGTTAATTCAAAAATAACATATTCATTAATTATTCATTGTTGCCTTTATTGTTTAAAATTTTAGTAGCGCGGTTTTCTCAGACTTGTCGCATCTCTCCCCCCCCCCCTCATGACACAGGCAGGTCATTAACAATCTCTTGTCCCCCTTCTGGATACAACCTATAATCCTTCCGACTGTCACCTTCGTAGACCTTACAGTTTCCCTGCCAAATCGAACCATGCGCAACTACTAACCATGATTAATAGTAAATTTTCACTTATACAATTGTCACACATCCGCTGATGGCATTTTTTGGTCGCCAATAGGCTGATGCATCCTTTTGGGATGTCATCTAATCGCCTACCAAATTTCAGCTTCCTACGTCTTCTGGTTTTTGCTAATTTTTGACAGAACAAATCAGCTCATACGTTTTATTATCTAGTAGATAATTGACCCAGAATAACGTTGCATGTAACAATTCACAGTTTTGAGTAAATGACAAAAGAAGTATTCAGCAACACAATGATTGCCACATATTAGGTGCCCCATTTCAAAGTGATATATGTATGTATTTATTTTATTTTATTTACAAATTTTACGTCTCATGGAGACAAATCAATATACAGGCAATCATATGAATAACAAATGATGGAATAATGCTTTTTTTAAATGAGTATAATTATGATAACATTTACTGCTTACACAAACCGAAGGGATTTTTCGAATTCTTGTTGGCAGAGAATTCCAGCTTATTATGGTATTGAGTGGGAAGCGATTGGATGCAAATTTATAAAATGTACCGTATGTTGCGAATGTATGTTTTAGGTAAGTATGAGCTTGTCTATTGACAACACTAGCTAGGCACAGTTTTTCATAATAATCTCAATATCGAATTTTTGTAACATACAACGTCATTCCGGGCAAGCTTTCAATTCTGCAATGTAAAGAGTTGTTGAAATTGTAAATACGTACGCTTAGATTATGGCTACAGCTGATTCTAATAAAAATAATAAGAATTGTGTTGAAATAATATAAAACATTTTGGAACAACAAAAAACAGTCAAAACCATAGTCAAATGTATACCTTTTGTAAGAGGGAGTTTTTTGGGACAGGGAGTGAAAATTTGAATGTCATTCCTCAATTAAAATTAATTTGATCCTTCATTGAAATGCGTAAATTGTAATGTATTGAAACTATCGTTATTCAAAATCTCGTCATTCGTGATATTTTTAATAAAAGCATCGACATTGAAAACAATAAAAATAAACTTTTTTTGCGAATTTTTATTGCAATGTTTTCATACTCTTAAAAAAAAAAAAAAACCCGCCATCTTTATTTATGCTTAACATGGCGACCATTTGGACGTTTTCACGGAAACGTCAGTTGTAACCTGTTTTTATTGTAGCTCCTGTATTTTATTTGAATTTATGATAGCTGTGTCTTTTATACTTTTTCGCACAATGGCCGTTCCCAAAAAAAAATGTCGAAAAACGGAAGAAAAAAAAAACCCACAATCAATGTCACTTTTCATTTCAAAATGGAACCCTACAAAAAAAAATACCCAAGTATTTTTATCCCCCCCCCCAAAAAAAAGGATGTGTTACACCTTCCTTTTTTATGAATGTTAGAGTATACTAATACCCAGTTTAGAAAATGTTGACAGGTGTTTTGAATGGAAGTTGGATGGAACGAAAGGGGTGTGAAGCGAAGAGTGAATCAGTGTCGAAATATGTTGCGAGATAAGACAGCTGACAAAAGAGATAAGTGAAGAGGTTAACAGGGATGAGATAATGTTGTCATTTCCGTTTCTGCCATTGACAACTGAATCGTGAAATTTACGTGCCAGGATTTATCGGGTTTTTATTACGTGAAGAGAAGGCGTTACGAAAAGGTTTCGATTAACGGCAATTTTATTGAGTTTTTTTATTTATTTATTTATTTACTGTAACAGTCCTAAGGGGAGTCCAGATTTCATCATAAAAAAACAACAAAAACATCCTTGAACAAATTTGTTTCTATATACCTATTTCAACGATCCTTTGGGATCAAAGGCAAAGAAACATGACATAAATATCATCAAATATCATGAAAGTAATAATTTTTATACTAGTTCTGTTAATGATAATAATTCGATTAACGATATGTTGATATTAACGAGCTACAAATATTAAAATTTTTTATTATGATTCGATTGATGATATTCTTATTGAACTAATAGAACGTTAGTTATACACTACAAACTCAATTATGCGAATGTGATGAAATCGAGGTTATTTCGGATAAACGAAAATTTGGATATTCCGGAATTTCAATATATTTTGATATTTAAAAAGCCAAACCATGTTGTATAAGTTAAAATTTTTAACATTTAATGAACAATATGTGTACAGAATTAACGTAAAATCATTCGTTCGATAAATAATCCATAGTTATCGATAACGTCAATGATTTTTCGATAATATATCGATTTTTATGTTAAAATGATATATTTTGCCTAATTCGGATAATCGAGTTTTTTAGTGTATATCAATTCACGATATTTTGAATAACAAAATTATATACAGTACTTATCTTTCGATAGATATTTTCATTCACGATATACCAATATTTCTTTCATCGATAGCTCGATAAGTGATATTTTGATTAACGTTATTTTTTATTATATTTGATTTACGATATTATTATGGGCCTTCTAACACGCAATATTTTTGTTGTGGCAATTCGAGCCATTTGCGAACAACTGTAACGTCAGCTTCTTGCCCCACTAATGAAACTAGTTGGCTAGAAGCTGACGTCACAGTTGTCCACGAATTACTTGAACTGCCAAACCAAAAATTACGTGTGCCAGGATGGCGTTTAGGATATTTCAACGAAATTTTTATATTTTCATATATTGTCGATATTTTGATTAACGATATTTATTTCAACAGTATTTCGATATCAGTCATTCCAAATCGATAATCAAAACAATGACTACAAAACACATCGTTAACGGAAAAAAAATATCGTTATCGAGATATCGTCAATCTAAAGCATCGAAAAACGGAGATTTCCTATTTTAGAGTGACAACCATGTTAAAAATCTACAAAAGAGGAACGAAACGAGAAAATAAACAGGTGGAAATAAGAAGCAATGGGCCAATCACAATTCGATTTTGACTCCCTTTGATTTCCTGCTTCAGCCTGGAAGGCAATGAACCAGTTTCTTTGAAACAATTAATTATAGCCGTAGGTGTTTGATCGATTGAAGCAAATGAAACATTACCTACTTACGACACCAATCAAATGAAAAACAAGAAAAGAAAAATTCAGTGACAGGACAATTCCCAAGAGCACTCCAGCCAATCAGAACGGGGAAAAACAATCACAAGAAAACATATATAAAGTGAATTGGTTTGTAGAAGAATAAAGCTAAATATAAAAAAAAAACATGTTTTTTGATTAATTGAAATAGAATTTTTAGATCAAATAGAATCGGTACACTTTCTGATTGGGTGGTCAAAATTGAATTGCCAGTGAAAAATGATGTTATTTATTTAAAAAAAAAAAAAATTGGTGATTTAACATCGGAAAAGTAATTTTCCCAATGTATGTTGAATTGAAAATAAACAAAAAATTACAAATTAAAAAACTCTACTGACTGGCTAGCATTAATACACCTAAAATCATCAACGTTCCGCCTCCCTCCTAGAAACTTTTTTCAACGAGGAAAGTGTTGATGTTTTTAGGTGTATATTTAGTATCCAGTCAGTAAAGGTAAAAAAGGATTTCAATATTAATTTTAATTTTTTCACTAATTAATTTACTAAATAAATTAAGGATAGCGCGGACAGTTTCATTTAAAACAAATTAATGAAATACCTAAAGCAATTTTATTGACTTATAAGGCTCGTAATGAGCCAAGTGGAACAGAAATGTTAGGAACGCCCTCACCAAATGAGCGTAGACGATACAAACGTTGTACAGCAGAAACTAACGTTTCTGTCGCCTGTGCTTATTGACGAGAGGGCGTTCCTGACATTTTCATCGCAATCAGCTAATATTTCCATCGCATAGTTTGCTACAGGCCTAAAATATTTTATTTTAGGCCTTTAATTATAATATTGCAAGATTGCAAAAATACTTTTAAAAATAATTTAGGCTTGCTAATTAGATTATATCAATATTAAAATACTGGATCTCATAAAATATTTAATAATTAAATATTGTATTTTCATAAAAAAACAAACCATGATTGAGTTAAACTTTACTTGAATCCGATATGTGATTAATATTAAACAATAGCCAATCAACATTGTTATATTATGCAACATTTATACGAGTATTGACGTATAAATTCATCATATTTAAATTATTTCTCATTGTTTTAAAACATTTATTCATTTGACACCAGATGATAACAATTTAAAATGTAATACAAATATCTCCTAGTTCAAATTACTAATATGAGATGACGCTTGTAAACACGCGTTCTAGTGACGAAAAATTGAACTACATGGAGAAAAAAAAACTAATAGAAATCCACATAAACAACGATCGAGAATGTTAATAAAAGTTCATATTCATGGTTATCTAGGCTAACGGTAGTTTTAAATCATTGGGGTTTCTTTTCGGAAAAACTTTAAAGGTTTCGGATCAATGGTTCGAAAAGAGAGACTCTGTAGAATGTGCAATGAAGATAGCACCATTTTTGCCTCTCTTTGGGAGTTAAAGGTAAAAGATGGGATGGGTTTTCATCTATCAAACAAGAACTTGAGTCTGGCTACCTTCCAAATGACGCACAAGAAGAAGATGCAAGAATTCTTCTTCTTTTTTGGAGGAAAAGGAAGAAATCGTCCTTTTTCAACGACCAATGGGAATTGAATATATCTATTTATATACAGTATATAGAAATGTTGACTAAAAAAAAATTTGCCAAAGTTGGAAATCTCGACATCGCCATGATGAATGACTTGTTGTTATGGACAACAATTGTGAAGTTGGAAAAGCAATGAAAAAAGTAGCAACTAAATGTGACAGAAAAAAACTTTTTCTTTTGTAAAAGTAAGATAAGAAAACTATAAAAACATTATTACAGAAAGAAAAATGGAATATAAAATGGTAATATAAAAAAATGAAAACTTCCATAATCCGGATTAAAATTGTTCAAGCGGTAGCCGAGTTTGACGGTTGTTTTTAAAATGGTAAAGGATTAAAACCAACATCTAATGTTGTTTTTCTTCGGTTTTTCTCATATCAACATTTTTACGTTAAAAGTGTAAAAAATAACAGCCACTTTGAAACAAACAACCTACTAGCTAAAAAAAAACTTGCCTTATCTTAATTATCTGCCAAGAACGTTACATCCAGTTTTTTTGTAAATAACATTTGTTTTTAACTAAAATAATTTTTTAGTACCACAAACTAAATCTGCAACACTTGACACGTTACAAAACGTCTGCTCTGTCGTTCTAAATACACTAGTAACGAACGTTTTCATTACTACTGGACGACGTTAACAACCACTTTGTGCAGAATCAGTATGAAAATCAGCTGATTTAATCTTGAATCTCGTGTTGAAACGGTACGGAAATCATGCGCGCAATTGCATATTGATCTCGTGTAGAATCATTACTACAGGGTGATTCTTTCGCTAGGAAACCCGAATATTCCTGAATAACTTTGTAAAGTTTGTATGGTTCCCTATAAAAATTGACATGTTCGCGCCTTGTATGTTACAAAATAAGGTCTGCCCTAGAAGAGCACAAGTTGAAATGAGAGTCTGCAAATTGACAAAGTCGTGTGCTAATGTGACATCGGTAATGACAGCAACCTCCCACCGTATAGCCAGCGTCTTTGAGAGTATCATTTGTCCGTGGCTTATTTGTTGTCTACACGACTCTCCAGTAAACCTCACAAGAAGCAGGTGGCGTTAGATATGTGATCGCAGATTTTTCGAGATTAATCAGTCACCAAAATAACTTTTCAACTTCCCAGATGTGTGGCACGTTTCATCGTGTTGTAGAAAGTTGTGCTTCGATAGACTTAAGCCATTCAACCTTAAATCTAAATTTTTAATTGAGACGTAACTTAGACGTTAATTAACTTTTTAAATTTTTAAAATCAAATTTTAAACTTTGAAATTTCGAAGGGACATTACACATTCATCCCCAAGCAGGTAACATTATTTTAAATTTTGTACGGTTCCGTACAAAAAAGTTATATTGAGAAATTTTTAGATTTCCTAGGGGAAAATCACCTGTGTGATCATGGTAGTGGATCACGTGAAAAATCAGAACCGAATCGCAATACTGGATGACGTGCACAACCAGGTGGTGCCGAATCTCCTGCGGAAGCGTGATTAGATCATGTGCACAACAATCACGTACTGTGTAGAATCTCGTGCATCATCATGCGAGATCAGTTTTAACCCCTTTAAAGAAATATCTGTTCATAGACATTCCACAAACTCCAAAGTCAAAACAATAACACCAAACATAAACTCTACACATCTCAGAGACCTTCATTCAAATTAATGTATATATATCACAAATTGAACCTCACTAATCCAGAATTATTTTTTTTATTTATGCCTATGTGAGTTGTAACGGTACCGGTAATACAGTAGGCCTACATTGCATTATTTTGCTTTGCCATAACGTTCATTAGTTTGGAAAACCTTCAAATTCAGCCACTTGTCTGGTTCCAAGCTTTCCGGATTGGTGAGGTCCAACCTGTATAAAATAGCTGATTCAGAGTACCCTCGGCATTCGTTAGTTAACAATTCCTAGTGTTATGCTGAAAAGTTATCAAAAGCTTTGCTAACTTTCCAACCTTACAAACTTAACTTACTTGCTAACTTGCTTACTTGTTAACCTTACAAGCTTTGCTAACAGCGTATGACACTATGCGCTGCTGGAAAACATAACAGCGTTGTAACAACCACTTTAAGCTATAACACACCCACTGCCCCTTCAACGTCCTTTTCTGCCCAGTTGATTTAATTCCATTTAATTTAGTTCCATTTAACCCAGTGTTCAGCAAAATTAATTCGGACAAAATCGGTTGAAATGTGTAGGATTTGCAGTGTCCTCTCTACAATGTAGTCCTAATTCCGCATGAAACTTACTAAACTACACCTCTCTCTCCTATTCATCTAGTTTATATATGTATATACACTGTGTATATATACATATATTTATTTATTTACAGTATTTTTGCATTTCTGATTATTACTTTGCTCATTTCCTGATTTATTATGTTTCATGTAAGGAATCTTGGTCCCTTCGGACCGTTAAAGATAAAATAAATCTACATATTCTCATTTCTACCGTTGTGCATAGGTGATGAAATCTCGCTCTGTATTGTTTATTTGTTTATGGGTTCTTTTTCTTCGTTCTTACACACCAATGTGTTTTTCTTTATTCCGTTGTTTTGGCGAACAAAGCAATTTCCGTTTCCACAAACACCAAAGAAATGGAAGAAAAAAACCGTCGCAAGCATCCTAACAATTTATTGAAAATCACCCAGGGTGAGTTTCTTTGACAAAATAAACGTGGAAAAAAAACGTGATTGAAAGACGCGACAAATAATTGTGAAGGAATTCAAAAATAACATCGTAAACCAAATTGGCGATTCGGTTTACGATAACCTCAGCTTATAATAGCTCGATCGAAAATATGCTGCAACGAACGAAGAATTAAATTTCGCGGTTAACGAAAATCTCAAGAATTCGCTTCTCTCAGTTTATTACTATCGTTAAACAATGCGATTAACGATACACTGAAAAAACAACACTATTTGTTTATGGAACTATTACAATCATTATATACACCAAATTTTATACCGCTATTCGAATAACGTTAATTTCACAAACAAAAAAAACTAACGTTTTTTGGTTTACTCAAAATCATAGTTAAACAAAAAATCGTTATAAAAAATAAACAACAATCACAACTCCATAAACGTATCGATATATCAATTTCTTTTCAAAAACCTATCGAACCAGGTACATAAGAAAATTGCATGGACGACAAACTGCTGAGTTCACCACGTCCAATAAATATACCATCTGACATTGCAACTTCACTTTACGATCGATTATTACATATATATTCT
>JAQIWH010008507.1:0-10187 GCA_034695005.1 Cryptops parisi | reverse complement strand
GCACACACATACCCCAGGAGATATAGGGGTGCTGCAGCTCCGCAGCGCCTATACACGAGCCGCCACTGCTGGTATCAATAATGAACTGGTATATGTCACTCATCGTCGAGATATTCAACACGGGACTTAAATATAGGTTCAAATCAAAAGCACTCTATCGGTTTAGCTAGAGAACGTGTTTCAAAATAACAGATACGACTACTGTGCTGTATTTCGTTCCGTGTGCCGTCATCTTGTATCGATTTATTTGTTGTTCATTCATTCGTGTTGTAGAGCCAATGAAGGATACAACAGGTGCAGCTTGCAGAGATCACGGCGTGTTCTTTTTTTTATTTAGTTTTATCATTGGCGGGATTAGTTGACGGTTTGATGTTATTCGATAGCGATTAGATCGAATTGCTTATTCGTCTCGGCGATGATCGTCGCTTTAATCTCGAGAAATTAGTGCCACTTCTTATTCTTGAGATAATGTGCTCCAGCTGCTCGGGAAAAATTCGCCACGAGTGGTCATTTCATTTTCCATGAGTACCGAGACTCATCAAAACCTAACTTGTCTCGATATCCGAATGTCACTTTTTTTTTTAGTATGGATAAGCAACAGTTCGTGTTTCAACAATTCAATTACGTGATGGGTGAACGTTTAGTTGCTCGACGAATACCATACGTCTGGGTATCGGATTATAGGCAGGTGTTTAATGTACGATCCATCAGACTAACGTAGGGATGCAATAATGAATCCGATTAGTAACACGTCTATACAGTATTGTGTATTCAACGGATGTGACGTTGAATTTGTTACCGAGTACTGATGAGTGAAAACGGTAACTAAGAAGTTAAAATCATAACCCAACAATGCAATGTTACATCAATCGTGGTTTCATTGTAGCCGATTGTACACAGAGTTGAATATAAAAGAGGATCTCGACTCGAAGTGCATCAGAAGTGCATCGCTTGCGACGGATATGGCACATTTTAGTATAGTATTCCCTATGAATTTCGTGCCAGGATGAAGCAGTTTGGTTTCTAAGCAATCTCAGATGAAACGTGTGACCTTCAATTAAGTATATGTAACGACATTTAGAATTGGTGAACATTTGAAACACCAAAGTCACTTACAATTCTTCGTTCCAGTCAACCGTGTTTTTTTCTTGTTTCAATGATTCGATTTTACCAGTTAACCTAATATACGCTTCTTGACAGCTTCTGGTCCGTGTATTTAGGATGATCAAAAGGCGGCGTCGTGAACGTATTATTAGTTTAATCCGCACGAACCGAATGCAGAGAAAACGTGTGAAGAGGATAAACGATTAGGAAAAGACGTCGGTTGCCTACTACAAGTTGATTTCCCTGGCGAAATTAAGATAACAAGAAACTTTCTTCAAGTCGTATCGAGAGGATTGAAATGGGGGTTTTGCAACACGTTTGGTACTCTCTGGTAATTCATTTTTTTTCAAGTGAAGGGTGGAAAATAAAACGGCTGTCATGTGGTGTGTGAATGGGTAACTTTTAGTAAGAACGAACTTTTTTCGAGATTCACGTGGATGGTGGTTGTTGTTTTTTAACCTGTTTTATTTAACTTTGAGGTTGGAATGGTTCAACATCTTTGAGCTCTTTTTTTTGGCAGGTTCCCGATGAGCTGAAAATTTTGAACATAAGCTTGGGTCGTAGAACATTTTGTTGTATTCAGTCAGGTCAATATCCAGTCAATTCTGAGATTTTTGTCACGCAAAGGGTCCGTTTTTCCTCGAAAGGTGTTTTCTACGATATACCTACATTTTGAGCCATTTCAAGCCACCATTGTTGTTCACAAAGATAAATGCTTTTTTCTTATATTCGAGCTGTATGCCCGTCAACAATGACGGGAGGCAATTGATTCAATTCATAAACATAATTCATTGCTTTAACTCATGTTGCTCAACATTCGTTACAGTTTTTTTTTTTTTTTTACTTCATGTTGCTTCACTTGGTGAACATATGTCTCCAAAAATATGTTCTATATTTTGCATGTTTAAGTTAACTTGGCACTTCGATTTGAGAAGCGTTGCCTCGATTAGTTAGCAAATCCGTGTAACCCACTGTCATCATCGAGCGGTAGTGAATTTTATGTTTGCTGCTTTGAATTTACACACTGTTAAAATATTCTTCAACAGACAACAACTTTACTTCGTGCTAAAACAACAACCTAGCGAACTGCTAACTAATAGATAGAAAAGATGAGTTGGCGAATGAGAAGAGTCAAGGCGCCAGCAACAACGAGTGACTGTAAGTTGAGATTTTTCGAAGGAAGTTGGGGTTTGATCGTATCCGACTTTTGTGGATGTCAGTGAACCAAGAGGGAAGAGGTGGTCGGCCCACTTCCGGTCGATTGTGATTTCAGGTGATCTTGGCCGTTTGACAAAACAAACGTCCTCGGCTCTTAGTGTCTTGACAAGGATTGTTGTTGGACTGTCCATATTGCAAACTTTTTCACGTCAGGTTATCCCATTCATCCACGGGGAATGATTCATTCTATCTCACGTAGCTATCCTATCATAACATGTTATCATGGGATTTTTTGGTTAAATAAATGGTTGATCAGTTTTTCACGGGTGTTCGTGAATAGGCTCATTTGACTCTTTATGGTTGATAGTTGGATTGATATACAACAAGAGGGGTTATTAACGGAATGCAAAACGTCAAAATCCCAACTCATCAATCATCGGTAACTGGGTGCAACTTAAAAGTTATGTTTACCTTATATGGCCACCTCTTTACATTTCTAAGCGGTTAGAAGGGTTAGAAAGCGGTTATGTGATAGGTCTTGTTATTGTTGTGGTTGCACTTTTTTCCCCCGCAATTTCTGAATATCTCTTCTAGCTGCTGTGTTGCTGTTGGATTTTAATTTTCATCGTGATGAGTTTGGTCCGTGACTGAAGTGGTGACGGTTGGTGTTGAGGAGAGTGTGAATTCACACACATGTTCACTTTTCCGATAAACAGCGGTTGTGGCGCCGTTCTGGTTGCTGCTAACTAGTCGTTGGAAGGTCGCGTAGGTATCTCCATCATCACGCCTCCTAATGAAGGATTAGGAGAAGGTCGACGAAAAAACGAGGACGAGGAAAAGAAGCGGTCGACCTCGACGGAGGTTCCTTCCACTTTGCCATTCTTTGTTGACCAACGTCGCCATCGATCTATCTCCGTTTGATGTTGATCTCATTGTATTATTGTTGTTGATCCGATAGCTATCGCAGGCTTTCTTGCAAAAGTGCTCACTTCTTTTTAACTGTGTTCATCGCATCATTCGAGCCGTTCGACAGCTGAATGGTTGGTCCGTTTACCCGATTCGTGATTATTCACTTTCTTGTGTGACAATATTATTTTTTCATAGAACAACAAGTTCATCTTAACCCCGACTACTTGGAGAATATGAGATGCGTTTTAGGCAGGTTTTTTTTTTCTCGAAGAAGAATCAAATTTTAATTTCCAGGTAGGGATTTCGTTCCGGAAATGGCAAAAAAACGTCAAATGCTTGTCGTGTTTGAACTGGGAAATTTTTTTTTTTTACGAGTGTTTCTTCTTAGTGGTTGACTTTGAGAAACGGGAAGATAGGCACGAAGAGAGAGGGGGGTGGTGTCAGATGGTTCGCATCGGTCGTCAAAAAGCCGTGAAATGAATGAATGTTGTGCACTTCCGGTGGAGGTAACGTAACTTTATCTCGTCGTCATTCTTAGTGTCCGTGCGCGCGTAACGAGCAGCGCGATAGTCATTGATAATGAACCATGTGGCCTCGACGTACGTACTACGCCAACATTCATTGCCGTCGTCAGCCGTCACAATTCAATGGTTTTATTATTAATGTTTATGGTTTTTGATGAAAGGTGTTTTTATCTATTTATTCCAAACCTACTACAATTGTGGCTGGTGAGGTTCACAGATTTTTCAAAATCAGCGGGGTTAAAAATTTAAATTCTCGCAAGGTCGAAGTATATTATCGCATTGAGTTAATCTTCCGATAAACACCAGGATAACGGCCATAGAAATAAAAGACCCCCTCCCACATTTTTTCGGACGAAAAAAAAACAACGATACAGAATGGTTTGGCACCGATAATTTCAATAGTTAATTATTTTTTTGCGATTACGTATAATCTAATCACCGCAAAATTTATGCTCCATCTATGTTAGGTTAGGTCGATGTTCGATCGATTTTGCCTAGTTAACGGGGCGGATTCACTTCCGGTGAGACTCGAAGACGACGAAGAGCGCGTGCTGAAGTTTGGCCAAGCGTTGTCAACCCAAGACGACTCGCTGTTCCGTTTTTCTTTGCTATTTCTGCTTCGTGCGTGCAATTCCCCGAACCTTCTTCCCATAGAAACGAAGCCCCGTTTTTCTCCAAAAATGGATCGACTCTGGAGGAGCCTGACTGACAGGGAGGGGCCTTTGTCGAGCAATAAACTCTACTGTGGTTGTTGTTGTTATACCAGATGGGAACTCAGCTTCGATATCCTAAGTCAAGATTAGACTCGGTCATACGGGAGATTTCTATTTGACAAGACGACATTTAAAGGCCACAACTCGGTTAATCACATGAAAAAAATAAAAAGAGGCTGAATAGAGGTAATCACGTCATCGCTATTTACGAACCATCTTATATCAGTGTTGGTGTTTCAGTTTGATAAGGCGTCGCTTATCGCACCCAGCAGTTTTAATTTTCCAAAAAATCTTCAATCGTTGGTGTGTGTGTCGTTTCAGAATTGAAATTGAATCCACGCAGTTTGTTTGAATCCATGCAGAACGAGAAATTTTGAATGGCTAACGATACAGTGGAATCCGGTTATTACGGTTAGTGGATCACGGATAATGTTATATCAATCGGCTATTGCTTTTTTTTTTTTATTTAAAATTAATTCGAACCAAAAAGGATTCAATAGTACGAAATAAGTATAGCAATAGAATGCACACGAATACAAAAAAGAGATGTTCAGTATAAAACGGAATCAAAACATAAAAACAAAATTAAATATATAAACAAATCACGATGTTAAATACATATTTGTATGATAGATTATCAAATAATCTTGATTGCTTTTTGTTTTATTATCGAAAAACGTATTTGTTGAAGCATATTTTCGTAATCGATACGGCATAGAATTCCGAGAAGAAAAAACACATTGAAAGGAAATGTTATTTTTATTTATTAATTAATTATGCATTCCATAGGAACAAACATTAGTTTTTGATTGAAAATGGATAATGATGAGTATAATTGAAAACTTATGACTTATGTTGTTATCAAAAAGTACTTGTCCCAAAGTGATCATAATAACCGACTTCCACCGTTTAAGGTAAAAATAAAATGCTTTAAAAAGATAACTTAATGTGGCGAAGGGAAAGGGGTGATTCGGAAATCGAACCCGTTTGATAAGCGATGAGCCCAAAGTAGCGCGGGGTTATCGATTGCTGGTGTCATTGCAATTCGAGGCGTGGGTGGAGGTTGGGCGCACCCAAGGCCGTGGCAGCTACAGCGGTCACGAATGGGGGGACCTCTCATTTAGTCCGCTACACGAAAAGCCTGATGCCCCAGGGGAGAGGAGGCCTAGCAGGCACTCGAGGCTACAAAAGGTGCATGGAGACGAGTAGAAAGTAAAGTTTGTCATTCATTCAACCCGCCGGCAACAACGAACTTCTCCTTTCAATTGGATTATTATTTTCATCTTAGCGCACGAAAGGAGGAGTATTAGTCTGGTTTTTGTGCAGAAAAGGGTCGTCGGGGGGAAAAATCATTAAACAGTAGTATATATTTTTTATACATAAAACGGAACAAGTTTCTTTTTTTTTTGTGTGTGTTTTGTCGGTCGAACGCTGATGTTGGAAAATACGTTGCGTGATGGAAAACTTTTGTTCATGAATAGTTGATACAAAACGGTGTGAAAACATTGACCCCGTTATTAAGTTGGTTGCACCTTTTCACTAAGCGAACGCGCACGATCGTCGTCGATAACGAAAAATCGTATTGAAACTATTCGGACGCGTTTATTATTTATTCGACGGCACGGCACGGTTGAAATCGAAGGCGTGTCAACACTGCAGATGTACTTTAAACAACCTCGTTTTCCGAAGGTTAAAAAATAACGAGCTTTGGAAGAAAAAAAAATGGTCTCTCTATCATCGCCAGTGCACACACACAGCTCGAAAAACATTTTCTAAATATATACGACACGCTGTGCGTTTTAAAGGGCTTGAAGCAACAGCAGCTTGAATGTGGGGTTCATTCGTCTCATCATCTACTCGAATCGATATAAATATACGCGTTCAAACAAAGATAACGATGCGTGGGAAATTTGTTTGTTTTTTTGGTCGAACATCTATGTGACAGTATGTACGACAATTTTTATCACCACTTTTTTTCTACTTGTATTATCGTATCTGTAAACAAATTTGGTCTCTTTGGAACGCTTAAGAAATAAATAAAGTGAAAATTATAAGTGCGTCAACCACAGCCAGTTTTGGAAATTTTGTTTAGCGTTACTTTATAACGGGTTCTAAAGAAAATAACTAAAATCCATAAACGTGCGAACAAGAATGGGATTATCCTATTTATTCACTCTATAATTCCGTACGCGTACCTTCAACGCAAACACACGCTGCGCCATAAAAAGTGCAGCGCGGACAACTTTTTGACATTTGTTCGTGTCAACAATGTCCAACGAGTTGACGTTTTGCGGCCTCGACCGGTGATTGCCGTCGATAGCGTGCCATTCAGGAGGCAAAACGAGGACAACCCCAAATCGATTTCAAGTCGACGACTAATCGAGGGTATGATGGCAGGCAAGAAAAGAGTAGGTAGGGTAGGTGATTAATTAATGTACGACTCGTGCAGTGTGTACTTACCACGGCTTTGCTCATGGACACACCGTCGACGTTTCGACCTCGGCTTTGGAAGTTGTACGTCGGCTTGGCATTGGCCATCCTGCTGCACCAAGCTAATAATAACGAAAAAGTGACGACGCTCGACACGAACCACGACCTCGTGGCCAGCCGCGTTGTCGACCCGCTACTCGGTCGGTCGTCGTCAACGGAGCACGTATTTGCGGTTCGGTGGTGGTTCATGATGTTGACCGGCGGACGACCCAAGACACTTCCGGTCGCCGAACGAGACCGATGGATGAAACGGCGAAACGATAACACGACCGGCAGGTAAATTGGCAATTCGTCGTCGTTGTCGTGGTTGATGTTGGCTCTCCTCCTTCGCCTCCGCTGAGCGGGAGCCGAACAACACGGGCGTTCATCGACCGCTAGGAAGCCGTACACCCGTCGACGAGGAAGACAACAGAAGCACGTGTCTGTGTCGTTCGCTGGCCAACTCGCAAACTCCCTCGACGTCGTCGTCACTGCGCCAACCCAACTGCGAATGTGAAAGTGTGCCGATGATCCCGAGTAGCGAGCAGAGGAGCGCACCACCAACGCGTTGCGGAGGAACTACCACTACTACTACTGCTCTGCTACCACCACCACTAGTTCAGTTCTACTCTTAGCACTGGAAATTGTAGTACCGAGTGAGTGTATATTATTGAGTCAGCTCGAGAGAGAGTGAGGATCGGAGCAGAGTAGCGCTAGCAATAGGCAACCAGCCAGCCTCCCAGGCGCCTTCTTCGTCTCTTCACCCCCCCTCCCATTCCCTTTATAATGTGACGTCGCTGGCGAATCAGAGAGCCGGTTGGAACGAACACCCTCTCGCCGCTCTCGAAAACCGGCTGGAGTTTCCCTGCTTTGGGGAAATTTTTAACTTCAAGCTACGGAAACCACCTCACTCGGTTTCGTATGTACTACTTTTACTATTCTCGGCAAACAATATTCACAGGAGGAACCAACAACGGCAAAGACCGTCCGTCGTTCAGAATCAATCAAAAAGACTTTTTCTTTAATCTCTTTTATTTAATACTCTTTATATTAGCTTCACTTGAGAGGGAGTATGTGAGTGAGCTGGGAATTGAACGTATTTATTTATTTATTTATTAAAAAGAGGCCTTAAGGTCCAAAAGGGTACAAAACCAAACATAAACGAACAACTAACTCAATCAACAAACAAAAGATGCTTAGTTAACAGTCTGTCAAAGGTGGAAAATGGATGGCTATCCAATATTTGGATGTAGTGGACACTTTTTCGAATCTTAAAAGGTAAAGTATTCCATTGGGAGAAACCAATGTAAGGATAAGTTTTATCGATCCAGTATACATCTGTTTATGAGAATATACTATATATATATAGTTTAATGGACCAAAAATACAAAACGAGAACCGCATAGGCATATAAGTGAGTCTTTCGCATAAATAAAAACCGTATAAGTTCAATGTCATGCCAGACTACTTGTTTACATTATAAGAAAACTCTTTTTCTCTATGTGTTACATGTTTAATTATTAGTTTTGAAACGTTTGTATTTGTCTCCTGAGACGTAAAATTATAAAATAAATAAATAAATAAATAAGTTCAATGTAAATAAATAAATCGAAAATCGCAGAAATCAAAAATGGAATTACTATACTCAAAATCCGCATAAATCAAATATCGAATTACTCAACGATTTAAATTCGCATAAATCGAAACACGCAGAAATCAAGTTTGATTCTTTGAATTATGTATGTACATAGGTTCATAGAGTATATCTGTATATGGCAGACTAGAGTATATAAAGAGCATGCTTAAAAAGTAATTTTAATGTACTTGTTTTTGATATTTTTACCAATAAAATATTCTTTTCATAGTGGGACGACCACGATCGAATAAGAAAAGAGTAGATTTCAATTTCTAAAACCGTCTCTTTGGGAATCCATCGTTTCGTCAATCCATTAGTGATTAAACGTGTGCGCGTGGGGGTTTTCAGTCTGGCACTAGTGGCACTTTTCGTTTTGTGACGCCTCTGGTTGATTTATTTTTGCTTGGCCTTTTTTTTTCTTCAATCTATTAGAGATTTTCATTATTTGCAAGTTTATTAAACTTTTTGATCTGAGGTAGCCATTAAATCATTCTTTTCCGAGCACGCGTCTAGACGCCCAGTCGTGAAACCAGTCGATAAGATGGATAAACTAATGTTGAGGTTGGTTATTGTGAAATGCTCTGGAACGTTTTCAAGATCACATGATTATTGTTTTTTCGTACTACTTGTTTTATGCTTAGATTCGTAAAACTATGGAAGTGACGAGTTTGCTTTCGATTCTCCTGGTATCCGGAAAAAGTCATCGTCGTGGGAGGAATTCATATATTTTTTTTAATTTTAATATTTACTTTTCAAAAGGACAGAATAATCAATTAAAAAAGCAAAGACAATAAAACAAATGCATTCAGAGAATTATAACGAAACAGAATTCAGAAAAACAATATACAGGGTGGGTGAAAAAAAAACTGCAATCAATTTTCAGTGAGCGATTTCTCATGAACTTGTTTCGCGCGGCCATTGCGATCAAACTATGAAAGCCATAGCACAAACTTATATATCATTGGAGAGATGTTAAATTGAGCTTTCATGCCCTAGCTTTAGTTTTCGCTTAGCTTAAGCGGTTCATGAGAAATCGCTCTTTGAAAATTGATGACAGTTGTTGTTTTTTTTTTGTTTTTTTTTGGTCCCCCCTGTATGATGAAGTAATTGTTTTTTAAATGTAGGCATATAATTGAACATTTTGAACTTTTATCAAGTGAACGAAATTTTTCTAAGATGGGTCGTTGCTATATTCCAATGGATGAGAGTGTTAAAGGGATATCGGTTGTTATAGTGATTTGCAATAATATTCATCGTTGTTATAGATTAGCTTATAGCCTACAAAGAAAAACATCTCTTTCTTTGTAGCACTATGTTTAGTGTTAGACCAAGGGTACCGCTCCACTGTGAGATGGTTTAGATGTCGGACTCAATAAACAAATTGTTTGTATGGTGTTCAAATTTTGGGTAATGATAGATTAAGATATTGTCGTCGACGTAATTCATTAATTTACTTTTGAGCGTTAGGTCGTGAATTTGATTTGCAATCGGGAAATAAAAAAGCGAAGCGGTGGAGGATCCCTGGACTACCCCGTTGGTGGAAAGCGTTTTAGTATCTGGATGGGTTAAGATTTGAAAATATCTATTGGAAAAATAGTGGTTGAGGATATTATTATTACATAATTCATTGTTTTATATTTTCTTTTATTGCTCTTTGTATTGTATCTGTTATTC
>JAQIWH010008506.1:0-10188 GCA_034695005.1 Cryptops parisi | reverse complement strand
AAATTATAAAAATTAATGAAAATTATCACGTTACAAATAAAATAAAACTTATTTTGGTACTTTCCGGTTATAGCCAGGCCCAGTTTGGTGTTATTTGTTTTACTTAATTATTGGTTTATTGTGCATGTTAGGTTAGGGAAACAAAACAATATACGTTTAATACGTTTTTTTGTTTTTCCTAACCCAACCTGCACAATAAACCCATAATTAAGTACAAGCAAATAGCAACATCAAACTAGGCCTGGCTATAACCGGAAAGAACCCTTATTTTAAATAAGAAACCCAAACCTCTTTTTATATATTTATTATATAGAAAAATAAAAATTTCCAAATTTTAGGCAATTTAGTGGGTTCCAGCACTGTTGCAGTAATGTGGACTTTTGCACTCAACTACCCCCCCACCTCTAACTGATATTTTTAATTATTTTATCATATAATTATTATTATTATCATCATAGAATATTTTTAAAAAAAGATCAACTATATGATTATGTATCATCCGACCATTACCCGCATTGTGGATGATCATCGCTTCCTGATAGTCCTGCGGTTTGACATCGTTCCCATCCAGCGCTTTAGCTATTGCTTGTGCATATTCCTCTTTGCTGGGTTTGGACAAATCCAAAGGAGCCAATTCTACTTGTACATGTTTTGGAATCAGTGATTTGGTTTCTGCTAAAAGTTTACTATCGCGCGCCACCAACATGACAAGCGAACCCTTCCCCAAATCATCGGCTAATTTCACCGCAATTCCTTTTCCCAAACCTCTGCTGGCACCAGTTATGAGGCAAAACGTACGCCGCCCCAACAGCCCAACTTCTTGCGAAGAAGCCATTTTTTTATGGACTTTGAGCTTTCAATCACTACAAGGTGGTGGTTGTTTATGTTTTGTGTGCTAAATATTGAGGTCGTCGTAACGACAACACTCCTCGTACCCTGACAACAAGACAAACAATAATAATATTAAACATGCACAATCAACCACACAATAGGGAAACTGTCAATCAAATCCTAAGCAACCTATGTGCATACATAACCTGTTGATGCACGATGGAGCTGAAATGCATGCCGTCAACAACACGCCCATTCCGGCAACATTGAAGCCACTCCTTCGTGCTTCTTTACACCCTTTAATACTGATTTTTTGTTTTTTAAATAAAGTAAAAATTGATTTATAATTTTATATACCTATTACTTATAAGAATATTATTGAATTATTAATGTTTAAAACAAGTATATCTATACCATGCCAGTAATAAAAAATAAAAAAACTTAAATTTCAAGTAAACAAGAAAATCTTTTTCAAACATTTTAATTTTTTGGTTGGTAAAATTGTGAGATTATCAACAAGTTCATAAAAATTTACCCAAGTTTTTTATCTTTTTTTTTTCATAGAAAACTTAATTAAAAATATTTATAATAATTAAAAAATTATTAAAAATATTTATCCAGGAACATATAAAAAAAAACAACTTAAATCTCAAGTGAAATACATAATAATTGCACATAGAACAAAGTTTCTAAAACGACGTGCCAATAATTTGATATAAAAAACACCAAATACTTTTTGGTACTTGTGCATTAACTCACAGCCACTGGTATGAGGGTGGCACATGCCTGTAGTTTTTAGGTTACTTAAAACAAACAAAAATGTATTAACTTTATGTATGATTAATAATAAAATTGCTATCTATACATGGACACCCACTTGAGGTTAAAAAAAATTACCATCACTTCCTTTCCATTGCAGCCAATGGCTGTGGGTTAATGCACAAGTAGGCTACCTGTTTTTGTTTTGTTTTTAGATTAATCTGTTTTGTTGAATGTACATATTTTTCAATACAAACATATTAAACTTAACAGAAATCTTGACAAAGATATAAACCTGTCAAAGCTTACACTTCAACTTAAATACTAGCAAAAGTGTTTTTCACACATTTATAACAGCAAAAATCCCATTAGGTATGGCCTATCTTATAAAATCAAATCATCAATAAATAAAGTAAACAATTTTCAGCATGTTAGCCAACTCAGCATGATGAATAACTAAGTATTAAACCCTTCGTCAGGTTTTAAGATTCAATATATGCCATAACCACCATTTTTAAAATAGTTTCATGGTATCTTATTCCAATGACATAAATTATTAGCTCTCACTGTGATACCAATACAAATATAAATAAAAATATAAACATATATGTATATAAAAATAAAAAATGTCAAAAAGCAATATTTCTACCTTGATAAAATACGTTTTTGCCATGATAGATATTTTTATACATATACCTGTATTATTTTTATATGTATAGTACCTTATCAAATCATCTATCATAAAAACTTGACAAATCAATTTTGAAATCTGCCAAGAAACAACACCAGAATGAACGTGTGCACTTGCATACGTTTATTCTTATACAACATTGTATTAATAATCTCACAGAAATTATACTTTCATAAAAATTAGACAAAACAATGGGACATATAAAAAAAAAACATTGAGTTAATCCTCACACAAAAATAAAATAACAAACAACTTACCTAACAGCATTTCAGCAAAGGCACCTAACCAATGACACAAAGACGTCGAAGTGTACTTAACAGTGTGAAATAGATAACCTACACAAACATAACCATGGATTATAATTGTATTTTTTGATTTTATTTAAACCAAAATAATTTACATAATTTTTTTTTTTTTTTTACGTTTAAACAGTTACACCTCCAAAACTAGAGATTTAAATCACTCGTTTAAAAAAAATGTGCAATTTTCTAAAACTTGACTGAGGCTTTATATTTCGATCTGGATTAAAATACAGTGTGAAAAAATAATAATAATAATAATATAGGCACGATCGGTGTTTTCCTAAGTGATGATAAATACAGCCGAAAGTTTATTCACTGTATTCATTAAGCCAAATCCCACCAATCTTGACTAGGATTAAATAATATAGATTTATATATATATTGTAAATATACGTTTCAAGCTTTTTTACTATCACATTGACAGTATCTCTTTTCAATATGTTATTTCATGTTGCGTTAATCCCAGCCACATTTCAACATTCTTCTCAGGTTCAAAACCAAAAAAAAGAAGTATATAATTGCCTTTGGCACATATTGGCAACTTCCATGGCATAAATCCAATTCATAATCATTATACAAAAAGATAATTAAAAACATAATCAAGCCATTATAATACGATGAATGAGTTCTATAACTGTGACTAGAGTGAACAACAAGATTGAAAATCAAAATATTTGTTTTTTTCTTTAGATATGACAATATTGGTGTGACATTTGTTTTTTTATCAACCTGCGAGTTTTGTTTTTTTTTCACTTTTTGATTATTGAAAAAGATTTCTTGCGATTATTTTCATGCATCAAATCGTTGGTAAGGATGGTCATCTTTGACTAGACCTAATATAGAAAAAAATAAATCAAAAACGTCTTTTACGCTCAATACGGTGGCACTAAATGTAAGATAGCAGACGCCATATGAAAACAAGCAACCAATTCAGACACCTGCATGCAATAATGTAATGTGTGAACGTTCGCTAGCTAAGAAAGTCTCACCTTCCAGCAGTCCTTTTTGAGAAAGCAAGCAACAATACATTTGAAAAATAAAACATTGACATTACAAACTGTAAATACATTTTCTAAAATCTCCTACTGACCGACAACCGATTCAATTTTTGTTTACCAACGCAGAGTAGTCAAAACATAATTTTCTTTCTACTAAATTTTGGTTGCATTAAGACATCTGAATATATATATATAATAAAATTACTGTAATTCTGTACCATTTATCAAATTCATGTGACCTCTTTAATCCGGCAATACTGAGACAAAAGCTATTTCTGTAATTGAGAAGTTTCACTGAAGATCAAGAGTGCCATAACCTGAGACCCACAGGAAACAAATTAGCTTTATAAACTTTGATCAACAATCTTTTCATATACAGGGTGTCCACAACGAGATTAAAAAATTTGGAAACTCCATTATTCTTTCACATCAGATCATACAAATGTAATGCTTAGTGAAGCAGAAGCTAAAAAGATTTGTGGGAATTTTGTAGTGTGTGTCAAGGCCACAGTGGCACTGCAGACAGTCATCTTCCAAAATGGTGACTTGGAGCAACCAAGCACAAGTTGTGTGGTGGAAGTGGTATGCAAGCACATGGGGGAACGTTGCAAAATACATGGTTTGAGTTAGACTACCACCAACGATACCCATGTGGAGAAGCACTAGTCATATATTAAAATGTTTAGATCTCATTGTGACACCCTGTATATTAAGATAATACTCATACACTGATTATTGCTGAATTAAAACGAGTACAACCTACAGGCATACCCTTTTAATACAGCAGGTTAGGAAGCAGACCAACATTGCAGAGCAAAACAAGGTCTATTTTTTAACTTGTTAACGCATGCAAAAGCCTAAAAACATGTTGCACTAGTATTTGTTAATAATTGTGCAGTAATACTAGGACCCAATATTGTAATAATTTTTTTCATGAATTACATTAATAGAAAGCTAAAGCACTACCACCAAAAATGTGCCTTAAGAGCAGAGCAAGCACTTAAAATAATAAAATGAATAAAATTGAAATAAGCCACAATAGCGAAGCCAGTAAAGTGGCATACTATTCCACTCCAGAGATTTCCAGACTAAAGAGGTTCATTGTTTGTGATAATTTTGATTAGTTCTTTCAGGCAAAGGTTAAAAATATTTCCAAATTGAATGAAAGATAATTCAGTTTACAGCAGAATTTACTGTTTGAAAACAAGAGGCTTTTCTTTCAATCTGAAGGTAATTCACATAGTAAGTGTCTGAATACATGACTTTGCATCACAATGTCAAAACAATACAAAAAACAAATTTGTTTACCATATTTTCGACGTATTTCATCGTACTTCGTTTCTCGTTCTTTTTGCCTAATTAAAACAGTATTAAAACAAAATAAAATCAAACCATCCTTGAAGTAGATCAACAAAACTATTGTTCCGACGTAGGCAAGTTCTCACCTTTCCGAATGGCGGATTCGTCTTTCTTCTCGTTCTCTTTCACGTTTAGCATTTTCATGTACTGCAGACGATTTCTTCCTTCGCCTACAGCAACAGCAGCAGCAGATAATTATGCTGACAATAATGACTCCTCCAATGACTGCCAAGTATATTACCAGAGCTTTGAAGTTGACTACAAAATAATGCAGCATGTTAAATTGTTATTTCAACAGAATAAGCTAAAACCAACGAGTTATGAAGACACAAGTACAGTAAAACCTCTCTAATCTAAAGCGACCATGATTTTATGAAAAAGTGGTCGTTCAGAAAGGTGGTCGCCTAATAGAGGAATAATTAATATTTAATCAATGGGCTCTGTTCCACACAAAAGCGGTCAATGTGGGAGGCGATCGCTTAATAAAGGTTTTATTGTGTAGGCGTAAATTAAAAACTTATTTTTTAAGAACATATGTATTTTGACATTGATATCTGTCACCAGATGTCTCTCTGTGTCTCAACACAGACCTCACTCACAAGCGAAACTAATCTAAAAATGTAGTTTGAAATTATTATTTGTCACCAGAGGTCACCCTATGTCTCGACTTGCATTACCATAACAGGGATCTCACTCACCAGTAAAACTGTGGCACTTAAGGTACATTAAGCCACATTTTTGGGAAATAGAAACCGAAATATATTATTAAAATTGTGTCCCAAGAGTCTCTAGCCACTCAACAAATATTGTGGAAAAAATAGCAAGAAATGTGCTCAAAAGTTCTTGCTATTCCATCCATAAAATTTCATTAGTTTCCAAATCTTCAAAGTCGATTTACTCAAAACCAGCCAAATGTGGCTTGTGTACCTTGCTCCCACAAGTGCCTCAACTAATATAAAGTGTGTAAAAGCATGGGCAGTCAGCTTATTTGACATGAAAAAATGCCACTAACTGTTCTCCAACATATTATTATTTTAACCAAAAACAATATTCTGAACAGAAAAAGAGCATGGAAACTTACGCCAACAAACTCCCCAGCGAGTTTCTGCCATATCGCAATCGCTGTTCCGAGGAAAGACATGTTTATATGGATAATATGTGCACTTCTGTGACGACATGCAGTAATAACACTGAAATTATTATAAATTACGTATGAATCAAATGGTAAATAAACTCCACACACAGTAGGAGTCACTTCTTATTAAGGGGGGTAAGATCCAAGCATGTTAAGGTGAAAATTTGCCATTCCATCATCAAAACCACGCTTTAAAATCTTCATGAAATATTTATACGTTTACAGGCAACTCCCAGTTAACGTACATTCGCTATAACAAACATGAAAATTCTTACACCCATATGATTTTTCTTCTTATTTTATGTGTAACTTAGTGTACATATCATATATGATAAACCATAATGCATACACACAAAGCATATTGTATATGGACCATTCAATGTTTAGTGCCAATGCTTTAAATGCTGATAAAGCATACAATAACTTACGTTACCATAAAAACTTCAGGAATGTAATATAAGCGATATAATAATACTTGATGATATAATAGTAAATGATATAAGTGACGTATAGCAACAAAAAAGTATAATGAAAACAAATTTTGGAATGAAACTTGTTCATAAAACAAGAGTTGACTGTATTATTATATTTTTGTTGACAATTACATTTCTGCCAGACAATTTTATGATTTGTGAAAAAGAATGCAAAATTTATACGTAGCTTATAAAAAAACAAATTAAAACAAAATCATTCTCATGAAGTGATTTATTCAAGTTTTTGTATATAAAACCCAGTATGATGAATGACCAGACTAGGAAAACAAGAGCTGTATGTATACACCCCCAGAGAAACAACACTGGACTAGATTCTTTAAGCCAAGTACAAATATTGCTAGTCCGTTAAACATGTTTATGATGTGATAACCCTATTGTAATAACCTCAACAACAATAATATAATGAATAACAGTACAAAACCATAAAGAAAATTACTCACTGATGCCAGTTTCACACATGTTTCACAAGACGAATTGGCAAGTGAACAAGCTGAAAATAAAAACAAACAAAAGTTTCTTATTTAGCTTGAACATATAGAAAGTAAATACAGGTAAACAGATTACACGTAACTAATAAAAACAAAATCAACAACATTGCATATGCCCTGTATTCTGAATACAGGGTTTCCCAAAGTGTGGGTCATGATCATGGTCATGATTCACGTGGGTTGCCAGCCGATTTTTGGCGGGTTGTGAAAATTAGTAAAAGTTAAGTCAAAGTGTTTCCCAAACTTTCCAAAGTCGCGTACCACTTTTAAGATAGAGATTTTCCTGCGTACCACTTTTTATACAAGGATAATTTAGAAGAAAAATCAATACGTAAACATGTCTTTTTTTTTTAATTCTCTTTGAAATTTCTTGCAATGAAATGACAGAAATAGAGAAGCCCATGCAACAGGACGTGGCAAAAAATTGAATCAAAACAAATATATACATACATAAAAACCAAAAAATTATGCCTAACTGAAAAATAATCATAGATTTATCAGTTACAATTTTAGTTCATGATTGAATTCAAAACCAGTTTAAAGTAATGTGCGAGTTTTTGATTGGATTTCAGATACAGTAACACAAGATGTCAAATTCGTTTTTGAGATCATAATTGGTAAAATAGTACACAAATGTAGTTTTGGGGTACCCATTTATTTGAATTGATTAAAGTTTAATTCTTAAGAAAGGTACAATGATTCATTCTACTTTTTATTTCTCAAATAACATTTCTTCTCGTACGCAACATGCACACAGTGCACCACTTCTTGAAAATTCTCTCGCGTACCACTTGAAACTTTTTTCCTACCACTGGTGGTACCACACTTTGGGAAACACTGCTGTATTGAATCTGAGAAAAGAATCTTTCTGTTCTTGAGTTTTAAAGAATGAACTAAGTGCTAAGCAGAAAGGGATTGCTGTATTTTTAATTTCAATTTAAAATGCAAATTTTTTTTACATTTTTAACAATAGCTTGGTAATCTTTATCATTGCACACTGAGTCATTTTATTGAGTCGTCTCATTGTGACACTGAAACTAATCAATCGTAACAATCTTTTGTGTCACATAAAACAATTTCCACATAATGACAGAATTCATTTATCAAAATGACTTTTGAGATTACGCCATTCGACAAATTTGAAATCTCTCCAATTGAATTTTTAAAATATACAATTTTTTTTCTCTCTTTCTTCATACTTAAGTTTTCATAATCATTAAATGCGTCGTTACACAACTTGTAGCATTCTCTACTGTATAATATAAATGACTTTTCACTAGAAATAGCTACATTTTTTTGCTTAATAAAATTATATAAAAACTGACGTTGATAATGATGCACATGTTATGATGTACAGCTAGAAACAAAATTCTATATAGAAAACTGGGTTAATCCAATTTGCTCAGCAAACTTGGACGCCTTATTTAGTAAACAAACAAACACCACCATTTTTTTTCAACACAAGCTTATCATCAAACGGAAGTTGAAACTTCTTCGAAAATTGGTTTCAGATAACACTTGTGAAATATCTTGTTTTGTATATTAAATGCATTTCACTTTGAACGAAACAAAGTATCAGTTGACAAGTAGCCGATATACTTAGTTACTGTACTTACTTATTTCTGGTGATAAAGTTGAAGAAGTTGGATCAGCTGCTGTTGTTGTAGTACTGGGGCTTGTTGTCGTTGTCGATTCTTCATCTTGACAATTAACATCCGAAAACCAAATCAATAATGCCAATCCCAAAATGAACTTCATGTTTCTCTTAATTTATCCGAAAGAACTACGCTTCGAGATACGATGACCGTGCGAAGTAGAAACACTAAACTTCTTCTCAAACCGTTATTGCTTGTTGTCAATACGCCATCATGAGTTTATGACGTCACTATTCTAGAAAAACAACGCACTTGTTGCCCCTAGTGGGTGAAAAAAGCAAGTTTTGGAATCTCGCCTACGGACAGAATGGGATCTTTACGTGTAAATGGTTTACAACTGAAATTTGATATATCGTAATTTATTTACGGTAGTATTAAAATAAAAAACTTTTTCAGCTTTCCAGTGCCACTAAATAATGCGATATCTGCAATGTTAATAACAAAAAAAGCTAAATGGTGCGACAATAATTGCAATTAATGCTACAATAATTAATTACTACATAGTTGTCAAAATCTGTCACTAGATTGCGCTTGTAGTAATAAAATCACACAGGTGATAAACCGTAAGTTCACACAGGTAAAACCTTTTACAAATGTCCACCTGCAAACAACAAGTTTGCTTAGGTTTCTGTCCTAAAAATTCACCAAAAAGTAACAGGTAGGTAGGTACTTGGGGTTTTAACGAGGGCACCGACTGGCTTTTACAGCTATGTCATTTGGCCCTCAGACAAAAAAAGTAACACATGTACTTCCTGCAACAAGAGCTTTTCTTAATGCATATCACTTGAAAGTTCATCAAAGGGTTCACACAGGTGGAAAACCTTTTAAACATTACCTGTCCTAAAAGAGTTCACACAGGTTAAATATTTGTGAGTACATAAGTGAAATACCTTACAAATTTTTTCTGTTCTTAAAATTCCTCAAAGAATTCACACGGGTGAAAAACCTTACAACCTGCAACAAGAGTGTTACTAAGTGTTACTTAACACCCTTTTACACCAAGCGCTTCAATTATTATTAGTACAGTATCAATGAACATCTACGTTTATTAAGTTACATTGCGTTATTCACATATTACATGTTAGTCACGGCAGTACAACAATGATATGCATAAGGTAACGCAAATCTAATTTGATTTACAACAATAAAATGTATAATGTGAGGCAAATTTAAATTACCATTGTTGTTGTCGTCGTTTATTGCAGTTGAAATAACCAATATATGTACAAAAAGGAAGGCTAAAGCTAAACTAATAAAATATGGTGGTGTTACAGGCCGGAATGGCCTACAATGCAAAATTAGTAAATAAACGTTTAATTAAGATTAGATGGGAAATAGAACCCAATAATGATGATAAGAATAACAGTTGGAAAGGCATGCTCCCTAAACTCATGTTTACGTGTAGGGTTGCAGACGCCTCTCTAATGGAAGAAGTGGAGTAAAAAGATAATATTAAACAGTACTGTAAGATTTTGT
>JAQIWH010008505.1:0-10189 GCA_034695005.1 Cryptops parisi | reverse complement strand
ATCTACAATTTTTCAGTGCTCTAGGTCTAGAGCATCCTGTGCTACTTCCTGTTAACATTTTAACAAAAGAGTGTCTCTACATTACAGTAATTGATTTTGACTAACCGTTTTGGGTTTTATAAAATATTATGTATTAATTTAGTGAAATTTTTCTTGGCTATTGTTCTTTTTAAGTATTAACGATTCCTGTTGGAAGATTTTTTATTTTTTATCTTTGTTTGATGTTATGTCTTTGTCCTGTACTTGTTTTTTGATCCGTTTTGGAACGCAAATAGGTTGATTATTACCTGTAAATTTATACTGTAAAACTAAACTCAAAGCTTAGACTCAAGACCAATGTTAAGAAACTATTTTATGGATATTTAAATATTAACAAAATCATAGTCTATTAGTATTTTTTTTAATAAGGTATGAACTGTAGGTGAAAAAAAAACATGATACACTTTTTTTAATTCTTTCGAAGAACATTTCATTGTAGGCTTTATAACCCGAAAGAACCTTTTCATTTCTCAATTTCCGTTTCAGTCGTCTTTTCTCTCCTTTTCCGTCATCTTTTTTTTTTCTATCACTCTGTCTCATTCTCTCTCACTCTTTCTCTCGCTTTCTCCATCACGTTGGTGACCACAATTGCGCGCTCCGAACCCATTTGACGTGAGGAGCCATTGAGCAGAAAGGCATCTTCGTCCCATTCACAAACGCACAGAGAACCATTAGCGCAAATGTCAAGGGATCCACGAATCAGAACCGGATGGAAAGGGAGTCGTGATCAGTCGACCCCAGTTGAACCATTTTCCCTTTTACCTCCACTGGACCCCGCAGTGGGTCAAAGGCCCCAGATCAAGTGCCAAATCTTGAAACTTGCAAAGTAGAAATGGAATCCTTAGAAAACCTCTTAGCAAGGATACGTTAAGTTTTTAAGTGTGTCGTAAAAAAACGTTAAGTTTAGACGAAGTGCGAGTTAATACAGAAACTCCTCGATTATGGCGAAGTAGCCTACTTCGTGTACCTGTATGTGACTTCGCGATTATGCGATGAGAGACATTCTTTTTTATTCATCACTAGTAAATAGCCCGTCAAAAATGACAGGAAGTTTTTTTGTTTTTATTACCAAGACGAAATTCGTTGGTTTGACTAATGTTGCTAAGCAACATTTGTCAATTGTTTATTATTTTATCTCATATTACTTGGCAATATTCGTTTTAGTTAGAGTGTCGATTTTGTCATTTTCACACACGGTGGCGTTTCCATAGCTGGTGAGAAGACACGCTCTAGTTTTTTATTATTAGAGATATGCAAGAAAAGTTCGCTATTATGAGATTTTGTGTGTTGGTGTGCAATGCAAGTGACAACGGAGTTGAACCTGCTGCTACCCTTTCTAAAAATGTATACGCCACGTGTGGCGCAAATGCTAGTTTTCACACCGAAAATGTTCTTAGTTTATCTATTTTATGAGTATTTCGATATATGCGACTTTTGATAAACATATATTCAAAACATAATTTTTGCAAAGTCGAGGATTACTAGTATTTTATTTTGTTGAATAAAACAAAAGTATCATGCATAAGATACTAAGTCGAGTAAGTGATTATTCTGTAACTGATTTTTTTAAAGTAAAAAATGGAACGTGCACTGTCACCTATATATACCCATGTGCTTTGTGGGGTGAAATCACATTTTTAGTATTATTTTATTAATGTTATTTTTGTACAATTTTAGATTCACAGTAGGCCCAATTGTGTTATATACCGAGTAAAAAAATTATTCTACGAGGCAAACACATCGTGACAAGCCATCGTATCTTTCGTTAAGTGCAATAAATTAGAAATAGGTTATCTGGTATCGATTATTGATTTGAGGTTAAGTTCCTATAGGGTTGGGAGTGTAACAAATTGCAGTTCATAATGACTAAAATGATTAATCATCTCATAAAGCAGGAAGTTTAGTGTCATCGCTTAATCGCTGTACTTTAAGATATGGTATTACATAATATCTTGACAAAAATGGCTGCAATGTCGTCATGTACACAACATGTTAGTTGCATTGTGTGTTCATGTTGTTAAATTTTCATGTTGACACCATATAGTCAAACATATGGTGAGAAGTTAATTATTGTTGTTATATTATAGAAAGAGATAGATCCGGTAAAGGTTTTCTTCGTTTCTTGAGCAGTTAAAAAATAGTTCCGGTATCCGATGGAATATAGATATAGTAGTATACTTATAAATATTGATTAGTTGAAACGGTAGACTGTTGAATAATAAATTAATCATTTTGTTCTCACTGTTTTTTTGAGTAGTTGTTGCAGTTTCTAATCTTAATTCAAGCAGTGGATAGTATTAACATGTGGCTGTATGGTAACGCCTGTCCTGACTATGAGTCGAGAGCCATATCCATATTCCACACCGATGTCTGTAGCGACGATTATCTTATTGGTGGGAGTAAACGGTCATTGCGGAAAATAATATAATATATCCGTTTAGAACGGAAGAGTTATGAACACAAATAGTAACTTTATAAGCTCGTCATTTTGAAGGTCGAAAAACGACACATGTGTTGAAGAAGATTCCAATTGTCTGGCATGGACCATTTTGTATTGCCAAATGTAGGATCGAAAACGCAATCATCAAGTAGTGCAATATCGAAGTTGGAAGGGTTATAGGCAATTTGTATGCTACTATAGGAAGTATATTCACGCGAGTTCTGTACGCGATTTTGTTATTATGCGACAAAGGAAAGTCTCCTAAACGCTTGTTACACGCGAGAAAATTTTGCTATTGTGCGATTTGCGTCACAAATGACTGAACGTTCCAGCAACTACTGCTTTCTCTGCCACAATGTACACGGTTATTCAAAAGTAACGGTGCAAAGGTAAAGTGGATTTATTCTTAATTGACATTTACAGAAAATCATAATAGGAACGGACATAATAACTGCCCAAACTTCATATGGCATCACAAATGTTCGATGTAGATGACACGACAGATGTCAGTTTGAAATATTCTGTTGAAAAATGCACACTAAAGTATGCCGTAGCACCAGCATCATCCACGTCGAACATCTGTGATGTGCACTGAAACTTGGACTTTAGACTTATTATGTCCGTTGTTGTTATGACATCTGTAAATATCAATTAATATTAAGAATAAATTAGCTTTTTTTTGCACCACTACTTTTGAATAATTCTGTATATGCCACGTGTGGAACAAAAGAGACAAGCACAGAAAAGTTTAGTCATGCAATTTTGAGTCGTATTGCTCGATAATCAGATTAATTCCAAGAAGAAATTCTCCATTCCATATAATTTTGTGAAAGAAATCTTTAAATTATTTACAATAGCGAAAGTTAATCTCATCTCTCATCCAAGTTGCATTCACTAGACATAGAAGATCAATAAACTGTACTCGACTTTAACTTTTGCCCATGTGGCTGTTCCTAAAATGCCAGCGTTTGTATTGACACAATCAATAACATACAAATCCACCAATTTGCAACTTCACTTGCGTAGTTGTTGTATAATAAGACATAAATTGATAAACACGTTTAAAGTGTGTATAAAAATTATAAATACACCAGTAATTTGATAACAACGGGACAAGTTATCGTTCCAACAACAATATTTATAGTTACAAAGTTTACTCTGGTGACCGTTCGTTATTCGTGTGATTTGCATTGGATTTAATGAACTGCATGAATACGCAAAAGTCAAAAAATGTACCGTATAATAATTATAAATTATATATACCGTTTCACTGTATCGGTATAATAATTATAAATACGAGATCAGAAGATGGCTAAAGAATATTTTTGGCACAAATGAGCTTATATATTCAGTTTGGAATAGTTTACGTCAATTTTTGAACCACTTGGTGTTTGAGTTTGCTTTTGGAATGGTAATGCGTTTGAGTTTTTTCTAACACCGATAAACGGCTCAATTCACAAACACAAGACATTGATGATTATTTTTTTTATTAAATAAACAAATATGACCCAAACATTCTCCATTAGGTTAAGGTCTGGGCGTCTTGATGGCCAGTTCTTTGCATTAATTAGTGCATTTTTAAAGCATGCTATGGTCGAGTTTGCCCCATGATATAATGTGATACTTTGTTGTTACACAAACATTCCCACCTATCAGCTGGGATAAGTTGATCAAATAAAATAAGATGATGTATATAACATATCCTGATAATGTTCTACGATGATCGATTACAATAATGTCTGTTTTCCATCATATTTAAACCACCACTTCACTTTCACTGGTTTGTTGACTAGACTTTGTTGAAGCGGTCTTTCCGTTCCTTCCGTAAATTGTGTCAATTGCTTCTGTTTCCATCAGGTTCGGTCAAATTAAACTTTGTCTCAACTGAGAAGTCCACCGTTTTTCAGTTTTTAGACCAATTCATCACGTTTTTGGTTCACTCCAAACTTTTCGATTTGTCAGGTTAATTTGGATTGGACCATCAGTTTAACATATTTGACATTATTATTTTGCTATAATGAATTGATAACGTGGCATATTTTAGCAGACAATTCAGCAGTTGTTCCATCTGTAGACAATTATCTCGCAGTGGCAAGATGAACTGTGCGCTTTTTGTACCAGTTATTGAGCCTGATTTTTTTGGTCCAGGTCGTTTTACGTGTCCACAATTATCGTCTTTTTTAACACAATTTGCACTTAAAGATCTATTAACTACAAGTAGAACTGTTATTTATTCATAAGTTTTGTTTTTACCCATGATAGAGATGTATTTGTCTCACTTTAGACTCATTCAGCTGTTTATCTCTTGGTATCTTGACATGTTTGGCACTTTAGGAGGAGAAATGTGTTCAAAAAATTTTGCATACGAGTATAACTTTTCTACATTTTTTGTGTACTGAAAATTTACGAAATAATGGTATACGTTATTATTAGAGTTTCACGTGCTGTATTTATAAATATTATACAGTGAAAAAATGCATCTCTTTTTTGGAACTTTTTGTGTTTTCATGCATTTCATTAAATCCAATGAATTTCACATGAGTAAACAATGTTTACCAGAGTTAAAATAATGTTATTCTACGATGGTTATCGGTGTTGGACGGTCGCTTATTCTCTGGCTGAAAAATTACTAACGTAGTGTATTTATAATTTTTATACACACCTTATAAGTTGCCTTAAACTTTATGCGTTTATTAGTTGCATAATACAAGCGTAGAGCTTTTAAATACAGGGTTACTCATAATTCCGTGCGTGACACATTACAAAAATTAACCTCTTGCAACCACTCAACAGATTTTTGATTGTATTACACTGAACGACAGGTAAACTATATGCGATTTCTGTTTTATGCGAGGTTTTCGCGGAATGTACAAGCCTAGTCTATGGAAATCCTTATTCATTCAGAGCGTTTGATGACGTCAGTAAGAGTCGTCACTGCCCGTCTACATGTGTTTTTTATACCGATTTGTTTAAAACAACGATGATAATTTTATTTGAAAATTGGAAAAAAATAAAACATATAAGTTCTGGTTCGTGATATTCTCTTTCTTTTGGTGTTTTTGGTTTTTTTATGCGATGTCTGGTAGTTGGTAAAGTCCAGTTTGTGCAGACTGTTGGTATATAGGATTTCAATAAAGGTACGTGCTAAGATGGTAGATGGTCCATCTGACATCTTTTAAAACCTGTTACAAGTTGAACCCATTTGTTACTTTTGAAAAAAAAAGGGCACAAGAAGACACTTTCCCCATTTTTCCCCAGGTAGTTACAATCTTGAAATTAGTTTGTCGATAGACTTAGCAAGAATCAGTATCACCTCACAGCATGGCGAGGAACGAAAGATTGAAGATGAAGTGCGAGTTCCCCTGTTTTTTCCCTCGCTTTCTCTCTCTCCTCTCTCACACACACACACACGTTCTCATGTCTTTGTTCGTTCTAACCACGAACATAACCATAATTTTCACCAAGACCCGAGACTGCCATAGTTTGGTCTTGCACCATCGCTTTTCTGTGGCTACAGTCACCATCGTTGGTTGAGGGGCAACGGTCGACTTGGCTCTTACCATACTTACAAACCAATGGCAACTCGAATGAACATTTGGTGGAGTTTTCGTGCAAAAGTTTCTTAATTGCTTTGAAATTAAGCGCAATTGTTCGCTCGGTGCTTTGAAATTTTCAGCGTGGCATTGGTCAGAAAGCTTGAAAGCCACGCGCTTTCTGCTAAAGACGGTATCCGCTAATGGGTTTTATACCTAGAACTTAATGGCCAAATGCTTTCGTGACCCCAAATAAAACATATTTTGTTGAAGATTAGATGTACAAAACTTAGAAAGTGTTGAGTGCCTTGAATAACGAGTAAAAAACCACGACATTAAATAAACTCAAATTTGATTTAGAGTATTGTACTTTCATTAGGATATGAATAAGTTTGATAGATTGAATTAAGAAAATTTTTTATTCGACACATAGGTCGCAAAATACATAATTATAAAACCAAGGAAGATCAATAAAAAAATTAACAATTTTTTTTCAATTGGTGTACAAAATGTTATACTGTATAAGAAATCGTGCCGTTTCAACTAAGGAATGATGCCTAATATTCATCTATTGTAGAATTGAAAGATATTGATCTTAAATCAAGATTTTCTAGTGAAAAAACAAACAAATAATGCATTTTAATTATGTTTTTATATTTTTTATATTAACTTTACTTGTGAGTTTGTGAGTGAGTGAGCTGAGAATTGAACGTATACTGTCATCTACAGTCGTTAATGAGAATACACTGTAGCTATAGTTCAATATACCAAATAATGCTTAAACCGAGAATTTTCGAATAAATCAAAAACCGCATAAGTCCAACGTAAAATAATCACACATATAATTAAATAATCGAAAATTGAAGAATCCAAAAATGGAATTACCCAAAACTCTCATAACTCAAATATTGAATTACTCAACGATCGCATGAATTAAATTCTCATAATTAAAAGCTAATGCTAATAAATGCTAAATAAATAATTGTAATAAATAATAATAAATAGAAATTATTAATAATACTGAAAACAATTTTCTTTTACTAATTACTCAAAACACGCATAAATTGAATATTTAAATTACTCAAAGATTAGTTGCATAATGTGCATAAGTTTTAATAGCAGTAGTAATAGTAATATAGTGAGAGTTGGCCAGAGGGAGTTGGCAAACACTCAGAATTTTTTGTATAATTGTTTTTATAGTTAAGACGTGTAAAATATGTTAAAAACATTTGAAGAGAATAATGCTACATGCATCAATCAACACAACTATCTGTTCACGTGTTGCTTTCTCATACACCACGTATTTTAAAGGTTGTGCCTAAAAACAACGTTTCTTTAATCTTGTTTGTTTGGTTGCTGAGGTTAAAGATAGACAATTGTCCAAATTATTTAAAGTGCGATGGAAATGCGCCACAAATCATTGTGATTGGCGCCAATTTTAGGTCATGAAGTGTAATCCTAATGGATGAATTTTTATTGGAATTCAACACTAAATTCATATTTTAAACATCCAGATGCAGAATATCCTGTTAGATTCATGCAATTTGCTATTTTAATAAATCGTTAATTCTAATGTGGTCAAGAAATTGAGTATTTCAATGTGTAGTCCAAAACGAGACTGTTACTCTAACGATTAATTTAGCTTTACATTGATTAACGTAAAGCTCATCGAGGATTTTCACTATTAAACGAGATTTTTGTGTCGATCCTAAAGCGAAGCTATCGTTCAATTGATATAAACTACGTTACTGTGATTTTCTTTTCTCAGTCTCACTAATATCATCCAGCAATCCAGGAATATCCAATATTAAACTATTCGCAATCTATACAGTATAGATATAATGATTTTTTTATTCGTTTGTCTGTGTGCGAATGACATAAAAGTGGGTAACCATTTTTATAAAACTTTGTGTCTAAGCTAGGGTCAATCTTGAACATTTTTGAGACTGCTGCCAAAAGTTTAATTGAGCAAATTCGTTTTCTCTTATATTATGTTTCATACTCTTTAGATTGAACTCTCTTGTGAATGTGAGTGGATTTGTGAGTTAGGAATGGAACGTTTACTGCCATCTACAGTCGTTTGTGAGAATATACTGTATAGTTCAATGTAGCAAAAAACGCATAAAACGAGAACCGCATAAGTCCTTCGAATAAATGAAAAAAAAAACAGCGTGAGTCCAATGTAAAAAAATCGCATATATAAATAAACAAATCGAAAATTGCAGAAATAAAAAATGGAATTATTCAAAACTGGCATAATTAAAATGTCGAATTACTCAACGATCGCATAAATTTAAATTCGCATAAATCGAAATTCGTATAAATGAAAATTCGCATAAATGGAAACGTGCAGAAATCAAAAACGGAATTACTCGAACAAGCATACATTGAACACCGAATTACTCAACGATTGCATAAATTTTAATTCGCATAAATCAAGACATGCAGAAATCAAAAGTGGATTTTATTTGCGTTATGTATGTACATTAATAATACAATTTACAGATTTTCCTAATTCCGCTCTATCTGTTGTAGAACGCGTCTTTTGTAGAACGCTGAGCTTGGGCGAATGTTTTGGACGAATCATGTGGTAAAGAGAAGGCCGTGGGAGAGGTGGTGGTAGGAGAAAGAAGTAAGAGGGATGCTAGCACCCGTACATGGCACGGGCACATGACAGTATACAAAAAAGCATTTTTAATGTATGGAAATTTTTTGTTTATAGTTTACACAAAGATGTTGTTTAATGAATTTAGTATTTGAATGGTCATGTTTGTATATTAATAACTAGCTCGTTTGGGTCGGCTACACCACCCCTCTTAAGCCTCCTTATGCTGCAAATGTGATTTTGAATACCAAATAAACAGAATGTCAATAGGTGACAAAGATAGAGGCTACACCACACAGATGGTGCTTCACGGAAAATAACAATAGAAGAATGTTAATTAGTTATAAGGGGTGGTGAAATGTAAAATTCGCGAAAGTGAGAAGCCAATTGGTTGCAAATGTAGCACATTTATATAATTGTCTCATTTGGTTCGTAAATAACTCTTTTTTTTCTCTCTAAATAATAATCGTGATTTACGTATTTGGATTGTGCCAGTGGATTATTTATTTCAACCCTTCACATTTCGTTTTTTCAACCGAAAGAAAAACTTCAGCACTGTGTGTTTGTTATCGTTGCCATTTATCATATTGTGTTGGTTATCTAGTTAGTTGAAGCTTGGTCTTTCTTTCTTTCTTTTACAATTCTGCTTATCTGTCATATCTTTTTCTTCTCTTTCATTTTAGTTTCTTTTTTCAGTTTCTCTTCTTCTTTTTTTATTATCTGGATTGGTCATTCGTTTGCAGACTTCGCTCCTTAGCAATGTGATTGGATTGAGGATTATTAAAAGAAGCACTGCTGCTTCTCTTAATGTGGATTGCTCAGTGTTAATGGCAAGACTCCAGGTCACTCTGTGGGATCATTTGCTGAGGCTGGTGAATGGGTAGAAAAATATTTGCTGCCTGAATTACTTGCTTGTAAAAATACATTGATTCGATTTGCTGGCGTCATTTATACTTTTTTCCTGTTATGCCATTAACGTTTGAAGATGAACTTTTTCAGAAGTTTAGCTTATCTCTACTTTTTTTTTAGCTTATCACTCCATTAAGCAGTGTGATGGAATATGTAATTACATATTCGCATTAAAGCAAGTCTGGTTTCTTACTGCTTTCTGACATACACAAAATTTACTTTTGACATGTTCAGATTTACGTATGCTTTCAATGGCTATAAACGGTATTGAAAGACATGTTTTTACTACCAAGGAATTGTAGAACAACTTAAGTTTAAGAAATAATTTAGATTGATTGGCGTATATTCAGTAATAAGTACTGTACATATCCAGTTTATACATTCAACTAGGTAATCTTTCACATATCATCCATGTGATAAATCACGTACCCGGTAACATATAATAAAACAAGGAAATTATTCTGGGGGTCATTTATTAATCAATCATTTTTCTTGTACAATAAACTTTCTGTCAATCTTACAACACAGGATATTCTTCGAATAAGCTGAAAATAAAATAAACTTTTCTCGATAACTTTATTACATCTGCCGTATTAAGGCCGTTTTTTTTCATTTCCTTTCAAAATTGTATCTAATTTTTATTGTTATTGTTATTATTTGCTT
>JAQIWH010008504.1:0-10190 GCA_034695005.1 Cryptops parisi | reverse complement strand
TCAGATTGACAGTACCGGATGTCTGCGACTGCAAACTTTATTTTTCTTCATCATTATTCTTCTTCTTCTCTCTCTCACATTGCATGCCTTGAATTAAACTTGATTCACCAGTTGTACTATAAATAATATACGCATATTATTTTAGTCCAATATTATTTTAGTCCAACATGTCCTGAATACTGTCTCGTTGTCTCCTTTTTCTTTTTCTTCTTTTTTGTCAATTTTGAAGATTTTCGCATTTGCCCACGCTACCGCTCTGGCTGGAAGACTTTTCATTAGGCAATCTGCCAACATCTCTTGAGTTTTGATTTGTTTTACCTCGATTCGTTCAGTCTATATTGTTTCTTTTACATAGTTCATCTTTCTGTTCAGGTCACTATCCATTGGATATTATTATTATTAATATTACCAATCGACCGTTTTGTTGTCAATGGCTATGTTTTGGCTCACTGTTCGTGGATTTACCTAAAAACGTCCAAACCGTTCTTCGAAACTGATTTATCGAACCTCATCTTATACCACTCACATTCACTATATATATATATATATATATATAATTTGGGATTTTTATTTTTTGTGCAATCAACTATTTTCATAATTTAAACAAAAAATATATATATTTATATATATATTAAGCTACAAAAATGATGCTACAACAAAGATTTCTGCTTCTGCTTCTCCAAGTGCTATTTCTCTTTAACAAACTCTCACTGGGTAACAATCTGTTGGACCACACGTGGAACTTGAAGCCGCTAACCCGCTCCACTAGAGATGTTGACAATGCAAGGTATGTGCTATACCAATTATTTAATTATGTATAGCAGTGTATATATAATTATATATTACCATATTTATAAACATCGCGTTAACAAACAAATTTGACAGTTTGCCTATACAGGTTTTTCCTAATAAATCGCTACTACATGTTTAAACAAAAATTACTATTATTAAAAAACACTAAAAAACAAACATGCCTAAACAATATACAAATCTTCGGTGGTCGGTTAGTTTTGTTGCACATAAGTGATCTACGTGATTATGAAAGTGATCCAAGTCACATATTTTGTTTTGTTTTGAGATATCGTCACTTCTTTTATTATTATAATACACTCCAAATGGAACAAAATAACTGTATAATAAACTGTGAACATTCAACAAGAGAACATGAAACTATCCGATATTACTATTTAATTTTATATAGAGTGACAGATGGATACAGCTTTTACAAAAATAAGCATAGTTTTCATGTACCGACAAAATTATTACTGCTGTAAAAAACAAAGTTTATTTTTATAAAACATTTTCTAAAAAATGAGTTTTGATTATTATAATTTAGGTCAAAGCAAAATAAGCAATCAAGTCAGTTTCTCTTTTAATTTTGGACCTACACCACTTTCATAATCATTGGTTCATATATGACTACAAAAATCCATTGATTTTTGTTTCACTGCATATTTTATAAAATGACAACAATTTATTAGAGAACCCTGCATATCTTATCAAATCTTACTAAATAAAACCCAAAATTGACTTTGTTTTAAATTGCTGATTGGTTAATGAATTTAAGTTTAAACAATAAAGGCAACAATGAATCAATAAATGAATGGATGTTATTTTTGAATTAACATGAAATTCTCGCGCTATCTCTGTATTGTTGTGTCAGGTGGTAATGTAAATGTATACAGTTAAATTTCAAATAGCATTCGTTGATTTTTGTATTATAATAATACAAACAAATTGCAATGTACTCAATTATTCAATGTATATAAAGTTTTTGACAACTTAGTTTAAAATTTAATGGTACAGTGAAATCCGGTTATTATGATCACTTGGAAACAAGTACTTTTTGATAACATTATTACTGATTATAATAACCGTATTTCACTATATTCGTCACCCTACTGCTGTATAAGATAGTATAGCTATATACTTAGAATACAGCACTGTATATTACATATACGTGAAGTATATTGCATTTATTACAGTACATCACATACAGTATTACATATTGTTTCGTATTCATGGTTTATCTTTATACAGTATGAGAAATTAAAGTATTTTATGCGAGTTCCTCATACGCGATTTAGCTATTATGCGAATATAAAAATGTTTCCAGATATCGATGATTGATGATTGAAAGCTGAAGTTTTGTCACTTTACGGTGATTTCAATAAATGCAATTTTCAAACTTAGCATACAACATAACACTCGCATAAATTGAGGACCTACTGAACCAAATCAAATTGTGTTATTTATAACGGTGTCCAGTTATGTTGACACCAAGTGTAATATACATGCCATTCACTGTAATTATTAACACAGTTGAAGATATTCTCCAAGTGACCATGCAATATCAACATATCTTATGCGGAAAAAACATTTTAAGCGAGTTCCTCTGATATACCATTGCAGTATACTGTCATTTCGTTTTTAATTATAAATAGTCACAAAAAAACACGTTTATAGAGAAAGAGACAATTTTGTTAACCTACTTATTAAAAATCCACGTCTTTAAGTGTTCCATTACATGGCAACAACATCCCTATTTTCCGGTAGGTCATATCATATTAATAATAAATTCATATAAATTCACACTCTGGTTAGTATTCATGACACACACTTCTGCAACTAGAGAGTCTCATTAAAAATTTCAATAAGAAAAAAATATAATAAACTCGAAACCATTTTAGAGTACCAAACTAAAACCATTTAACTATTAAAACTACAGTACACAACAGTACACTAAAAAAAAAACACTTTTATAATAAGGAAGTACAACGTTGATACGTAATTAGATTGTATCCTTACGAATATTCTAATAATGTTTAATTCTTCTCTCAAAAATAAATGGTCCACACTATAGGTTGATATTTTACTTAATTTGACTGCCTACGCTTTTTCTTAATAAATGGATCGAAAACCAACGTTGATGGTATTATAATATATAAGGTAATAATCCCTTTAGCGTGTAAAACTGTTCTACATCAATCCACCAAAATTAATCTTGACGATCTATTAAAATCAACTCGGCAAAACGCATTCGTATGTATGTCTCATTCCCCAAACATGTTTTGTAGGTTAATTTCTAGCTAGATTTGAAAGATCATTAATCATTAATTCCCCCCAAAAATCGATATAACAAAAACATATGTACAAAAAAAAAAAAAAATTAGCATGCTCTCTATGATATGTGTATGACATTAAATTTGAAGTCGGCAAAACAAAAGGAAATACATGGTCAAGAGTTATTGACCGGTTCACCTTATGCTCGACACCCAAACATATACACGACAAAAAAATAAATAATAATGTTGATGGGTACTTAACTTCATAAAATTTAAAGAGTTTATCAAACTTTAACTTAGAAAAAAAAAATTGTAACGTACAAATTAAGTCATAAAATGTAGGCCCATGTATTACAAAAAATTAGCTCTAATTCATTGTTACCAATTTCTTTAAAAGCTCCAATACCAGTGAACTCGTTAAAGATTGTTGAATCAAGATTACGCAACACATTACGTCTACCTGTTGGTACAAAATAAGACAGGAAAAAAGTGATAATAAAATTAGGTAACTGTCGCTGAACACTGAATGTCACCTCAAACATCAACAAGGTTTTAAAAAAACAGGGTGAACGAGTACGAATTAAAAAAATATAAATATATATATATATATATAAGTATCAGAAATATATTCTTTTTTTTTCTTCCTGTAATTGATTGTCGAACAATTAATGATTTTACGAATGTCAGTCAGTCATAAACCAACTTGTTAGTACTTCCACGTGACATTCTGTCAAATACAAGTTCATGAACATGGTCGTATGCTTTTTTGAAACAAAATCACCCTGGCGACAAGCAGGGCCAATGAACCCTGAAGAGGACCATTCAGTATCAGATGGAACATTTCCAATTTACTGTATTCGCTAATTGTTTATGCATTGAACATTTTAATAATCATTCATGCAATAACGATTTATACAATAACTTAATTGTATCTTCATATTGTATCTTACATTTGTTCAATGATCATTAAAATCACTGTAATAAAACATTGGCAACGGTCATTGCTAATAGCCACCAGAATAGCTAATGCTCGTTGGTAATGTCTGCCAATGATATTCATTGGTAATAGTAACGCCCAAAGGTAACACAATTAATATTTGTAATGTCCATTAGTATTTGGTTATGTCCATTGGTGGTATCCACTAGTAATGCCCATTGGCAAACCTCCTTGGTAATAATCACTGGTAAATGGCATCTGTTCATTACCATTGGTAATGTCCTTTGGTAGTAGTACCGTTGTCTGTTGGTAAGATCCAAAGATATGACCAATGTCCATTTGCAGTGGTGACGTTTAAAGCTATTAGTAATGTCCATTGGTACAAATCTCGGGTACAATTTTACTTACATAGCAGTAAAATTCAGTGATAATTCACCAAAATAATTAGTGCTATCGTTCTGTAAACCTACAGAATTTGAGTGATCGTAAAATATATGCCAAGTTTTAACGTTCCGTCAAGACAAAGATAGCTTTATTTTTGCATTCAGAAATGACATTTCTGAACATACTTGAAACCTTTGTAATTTATAAGTCTTCTTTGATTTTTTCGTCGTTAAGGAAGAAATTATTGTTTTTTAACTGTACAGGAAGAAAACGAAATCATACATTTGACCAGTTACTTTTCATTAACAAGACACGGTACAACATTTCACCATAAGAAAAACTAAAAACCACACCTTTTTTTTTTTGTTAATTAACTTATAAACGTAATTGAGTGTGAGAAAATAAGAACACACAAGAGAAATGTGTATCACTAGGTGAGCAACAAGGACCTTTTTTTTCCATTCATCTATCGACAATTACAGTGACAGCGTTGTTAACCAGACCAGACGTAGCGAAAAAGATAAAAAATTTCACCAAAAAAAAAAATGATAAAAAGGAAAAATTTAAACCAGCCACTTTAAAAAAATAAATAAATAAAATAAAATAAAATAAAAAACTGCAAATAATCTTGATCTTTGTAACTATAAAATTATACTCTTAAACAACGTGAACGGTTTAATGGAAACGAGTTGAAGAAACCACGACATAGAAAGTAAAATTGGAACGAGTTTGCTTAAACAGCAAGTCAGCAATGAATAAGTCACCTGAAGGCAAATTTAGCTTGGAAAAATAAAACTTGATTTAAGTTTGTTTAAACATTATACACACAGAGAGAGAGAGAGAGAGAGAGATATGGAGTGAAATTTGGTTGACTTGCTTTTCGTTCCCTCACACAGGTCATAGACTCAAAAAATCTCCCAAACTTACTTATAAAAAAAGTAGACCTACAATGAATGACAGGAAATTCTTCACGAGGCCACCAAAAAGTATTTCAATGTATTATTAGTATTTATTTTTATGTAAAAATCAATGAATCATGACTTATAAAAACTCGTGCACGTCTAGCACAGACATTGTACCTAGCCTTGAAACCCTGTTTCAACCAATGGGTTTTTTTTCTCTTAATAATAATAACAACAAGTCATGATTGTTTCACAGCTGCAACTTAATCGTAATGTCGTGTGTTTTCTAAACAGTTATCAACCAAATTGAAATAAAAAAACAAAAATTGGCTATGAATCACCACACTTTGGCAAGTTCCTCATAGTACGCTATTTAGGCTATATGTTATGTCGTCGTCGGAATAACTGCTGTTGGCAGAAAATTCATTGGACTGTAGTGAACCATTTACCGTCAACTCGTAAAAGTATGAATTACACGAATGCTTGCAGCTCAACATCTGGTAACAAATTCAACATGAAAAAAATAAAAATATTATTTTTACAAAAAAAAATATTACATAGAAAAAAAAAAAGTTTTCCTCATTAGGTTTTTGGGCTCATATATTATTCACTTATATAGCCTATAACCATCATTCCTTAATTTGTAAAACCAAAGAAGCCGGTGATACATTTTTTCACAAATTAAGCAGTTTCAGCAAATGACACCCAAAAAGTTTCTGCGAAACCTCCAGCTGGGAATTTGTATATTTAAAAAAAAAATAAAATAAAGTTTCATATTTGAAAAAAGAATAAATACATAAATTAACATACATAAAACTAATAAAATTAAAACAAATTACTCTGTTTATAACCTCGCCTATCGATAATGGCAATGAGTTGTTTATATGCGCATACTAATAATTGAGAGAAATCGAACGCTGAATTTCAATTGTAACAATTCTTACTCAGCTTCAGACTGTACACGAATACATTACTAATAACGATCGTACGAGCATACAGTATACTGTACTTACTAAAGCTACTGCACGAGGATACTGTAAGTATATACACTGAAAATCGATTATCCAAAATTCCGGTTTATCCAAATTAGGTAAAAAATATTGTAATCTCAATATAATATAAAAATCGATATATCATCGATGACATTATCGATAGCTATAGATAATTTATCAAACAAATGATTGCAAGTTAATACTGTACAAATATATTATTCATTAAATTTTCACTTATTTTAATTTGTACGACGTTAGCTTTTTTTAATATCAAACAAGACATATGCATTGAAATTCCGGATTATCCGAATTTTCGTTTATCCAAAATAAGCTTCGTCCCATCACATTCGGAAAATCAAGTTTGTAGTGTATATACATGGAAGTTAATACAGACTAAAAATACAGTAGCTGTTAACACGAATGTAGTTAACACAAGAATCAACTACATTAATCGTACAAAGAAAACTAGTTATTTTTTATCAACTTTTACCTCCAACTATAATTTAATTTTCAAACTGGTTAACGTCTACAAAAATCTTCCATAAAACAGATGTAAAAAATGCTTCTCTTGAAAACCAATTGATCAATGAAACTAGTTGCTTATGTCTCGAAATTCAATTGCTAAATGGAAAAAAATACAACCAATTGGAATAGTTAAATGAATGAACTATATCAAAAAATAAAAAACCTAACACTAAATGTGAAGAAAAAATCTAGTTTCACGTCACTTCACCCTGTGTTATCTCAGAAGGTAAAGCCTTTCTGGATCCATGTTTATTTGGAGTTTTTGCTTTGTTTTGATGCACAAAATCTGTGGTTAAAAGTTGAGGAGCGATTGTAGAAACACCCTGTATGAGAATATTAAAATGCTGAGTATTTTCAAAATTTAATCCTAAAAAGCTGCAACATGGCTACGTCAATACGTTCTTAATTAAAATTAATACAACTCGTCCATTACTTTCAAAAGGGTTCATTAGTGTTTGCCAGCAATTAAAAGGTATTTTGCAACACATGCCATCAAACCATTCATTACCGATAAATACACTTTTTAGCTCGGCCGTATAACAGTTAAGGCCAATGATTAATTATTATTCTTCTCATTCTCATAGAAAAATGATTTCATCAACCTCGATTGTTATAAGAACTTTTGCTAATTGACGGTAGTCTGCCTGTCTTTCATGGAGAGGGTTGAACAAACTTAGAAATCAAACGCATTGTAAAGGCTTTTATGTAACTTATGGTAGGGCTAAGTTAACCTTCCAAACTTCGGAAAAAACCAACAAAAGAATCGATCTGACTTTCATACGCCCTTCGATTTTATTTGTTTTGGTTTTTCGAAAATCTTAAATGGCAGGACATGAGAAAAGTGGAGCAAACCTGATTGGGAAGGCCACACAATTCTGTCCTTGAATAAGCAAATGACTGGAATTGGTTTTCTTGAATAATAATGATAATAACAATAACCAAAACAAATCGTAGAAAATAATCATTATTTTTTTTTCAAAATGAAACAAAATTTCATTTTATATAAAATCAAGAGAAAACATGACAAAAATTCCAAAATTCTAAAATTTCAGCTTTTTTTTTAGGCAAACATTTAGATACAATCCAAATATGCCAGTTCACCAATAAACGGTATTTCGTGAATCTGTGGCTAGGCGTAGAATTTTCGCAGAGATTCGTTATATGCGAGAAACACTAGCTGTTAGGCGATTGTGTGCGGTGGGGACAAAACGTTATTGCACATCCCCACTGTTTTTGTTTTTGCAATTTTTTACGTATATTGTACATATATATATCGAATTGTTTTTGAAAAACGTGATTTCCGCATTAAGGTGGTCCTTATAATGGGGAAAAAAAGTTTTATATTAAGTCCGGGCACGAGTCAATCTTGTTCCAATATTTAGAAAAAAACGTTCCTAAAATTGAAATTTAGAGGTCGCTACCAGAATTCGAAATATTGGTTTGACATATAGGAAGGAGAAAAATAAAATTTGTATTTTCAATAGGGGCACCAGCCCATCTTGTTCCAATATGTAAAAAAGTAATATTCCTAAAAATTTAGCCCATTTTAGACGACATTTACAGGTTGCTTCCATAGTTTGAAAGATTGGTTTGAAACATTAACACGCGATTTTTCAGATCTTGGTAGCGACCCCTAAATATTGTTCAAAAAACTAACCTAGTTTTGCCAAAATTACTTTTTTTCCACAATGGAACAAATTCAGAACGTGCCCCATCCATTGTTTTCAAAACTTAATAATAAGGACCACCCTACCCCGCGTGAACAGTTTTTTTACTGAGCTGTAGAGACAGCGACTATATGACATCAACAATGTATACAATTTAGCAGTTCATTAATTAACATTGCAATTAGTTCATGAATTCGGATTGAAATTAATTTCACGTACCGGTAGTTCATGAATTAGCATTGGCCTACAACTCGTGGATTAGTTAAAATCTTGAGGCCTATCTCAAAAGACTTTGACTAGTCAGAATGTCCAATTACAATGTAAAATCCACAAAGTTTCGATCCAAGAGTCGACTTCCCAAGCTTGACAAATAATACTCTTTATCTGCTCCAAAAATTGGTTTGCATCCTACCTAAAACTTTCCGATTGTGGACAGTTTTCGGAAATAATAAGGGTTTATTGGCTTATAGTAATCTACATGTGGTCCTCTTTTCTGACATTAAGTTGGTAAAAAAATTCCAATTTGTTTTGTTTATTGAGACAGTGTCATGTCAAAATGCGTGCAATTCAAAATGACACCCGTTGTGACTGCAATATTGAACATATGGCGTCAGAAAATTTAGCGTCACATAGTAGACACAATAAATAAAAAATAATAGACAGTTGAAAAGCAAATTGGAATATTATATGGATATTGCTACATCGAAAGTTCGACAACCTACTTGAACCCAAAGTGGATATATAGAATCCACGAATTATATATATCCACTTTGCTTGAGCCCCAACTTTAAAATCACCCTGTATAATGAATAAAAAATATATATTACTCATAACGATGCACTCTGGAGTACCGTACATAATAACTTTATAATTTACGCAAAATTTTATATATTTTGATTTATAATCTGAGAAATGCAAACCATCATTCGGGACCAAAAAAATAAAACAGCCAAATATCTAACATAGTATTTTGCTAGGTTGATAGTTGTCGATATCCGGTTGTTGCATTTTAAGTACCACCAAACTATGCTTCTGGAATACCGTCGAAATTTGCTTATTTAAACTAAAAATAAGTTTATGGCAAAATGGTTATTAATTAACAGCATCGCGTTAACCATATTTTAGTGAACCATATTTTTGGGACAGAGAGAGCGAATACTATAGTAAAACAAGAACCCAATGATACAAAATTATCATCCACTATTTTATTTTTTGGAACACGTATCAGTCGTTTCCAACCCGTAACTATCAATCTTACATATGTGACTGTAGTAAGGTCTTTCAATTGTTCAATGGACATGTTTAGCGAAAAACCATAATCACGAGGCCAAAGTTTTCCACCTTTTTCAGCGGTACACATTTTGAATGTCCCACCAACACATACACACACACACCACGAAAAGAGAATCAAGGAAGGTCAACGTTATCGGAATAACCCTCGAGGCAATTTCTTCAAGTAATCGCACTAAACACTTTTTGCAATGTTAATAAACTTAAGAGACACAGGTGTTATTAACATGATGGCAATAATCATGTGCAAACATTAAACAACAACAACACAAAAAAAGACACTTAATCGGAATAATCTATCCACTTTACAACGGGACAATACTATCAACGACCAAAAAAAAATGTTGATCTCAAATAAAAGAAGAACCTCTTCAATAAAAATAATTACACTACAGTTAATTGATAAATATAAATATAAAACTAACCTA
>JAQIWH010008503.1:0-10190 GCA_034695005.1 Cryptops parisi | reverse complement strand
ACTATTACGGGATGCATTCTTTTAAAAATATGTTTGATGATGATTCCATTTGCTGTATTTTAGAACCGAGTGCTTGCATTTGCTTAAAGACAGCAAAGTGGACATTGTTAATCTAGGGAGTCATCTTGCATATGCTGCTTCTGCAGTGGATTACCCTTTAAACCCACTACAAGTGGAGAAAACTAATAATGGTGAAATATTCTCAATATACCAATTATGGTTAGGTATTCTAATTGCAACTAGTTGTAATTGATTCTTGGTTTTCAGGTTCTTTCATGTACGAAGGAGTTGTTGTCGCTCGCAAAAGTTTACAATTGAAGACCCTACTCGATCTTCGCGGGAAAAGAAGCTGTCATACGGGATATGGACGTACTGCGGGCTGGGATATACCCATGGCTTGGCTAACGGCGCAGAATGTGTTTGGAGAAACCAATTGTGGAAATGATTTAGAACTAGCTGCTGGGTTCTTTTCCAATAGCTGTTTACCTGGCTATTGGTCACAAGATCCCAGACTGGACAACATGCTGAGTAAGGAGTTTTATATAAAGGGTGTTCCTGAAAGGTCTAGTGAAATTTTAACCAACTTATGGATGATACGCATCGAAACAAAGCAAAGAACTCATTAAAACTGGCCCAGAAATGCTCCCTTCTGAGATAACACAGGGCAGGCAAAGTCACTTAAATGCATAGGTCTATCTAACTAACTATATATATATAAAAGTCAAGTGAAATCCTGTCTGGGCAACAATTATGCAAATAACCAGAAGGGGTGGGAACCTAAAACTTGGTAAGCAATTAGATGACACCCCATAAGGGTGGACCAGCCCATTGACGACCCAAATTTGTCATCAGGGGGTGTGTGGTGATTATGCAAGTAAAAATTTACCCTGTATGTTAATTTTTGCGGAGAACCATAAAGCCCATGAAGCTGAAAGTTGGAAGGATGGTAGATGGTACCCTGAAGGGGTACATGAAGCTGAAAGTTGGAAGGATGGTAGATGGTACCCTGAAGGGGTACATGAAACCTTTGGCGATCGGACAGTATCATTTGAGGGGATGGGAGTGCGACAAGCAGGGGAAGTCCAAAGAAAGCAGCGCTTCTTCTATTGGTGAGTGAGTAATTTAAAAGTTTAAACAATGACTGCAATGATGAATGAATTGAATGTTATTTTGGAATCAACATGAAATTACGCTGCCACAAGCTCTGTATTGTTATGTTAGACTAGCAGTAAGCCCGTGCTCTGCACGGAAACAAATTCTTTAAAATAACTACCTTCAGCTATGAACAGCACAGCACTAACCAGTGATCACGAGCCTAACATAATAATGCCGTCTATATAACTCGCTAAATGTATTGTTTACCCCCCCCCCCCAATATTGGGGCTGAAAATAGGGGGGAAGGTAAAAATCTACACATCTTCACCCCCGGGCATAGGGGAGTAACCCTTCAGAGTTTGGTTCCAATTGATACATTGGTTTAGGTCTAGGAGCCTTATTGATGCGTACAAACTAATCGATCATCTTTATAATATAGATGGTGTAAATACTAAATATATCCAATAATCAAGCAACAGCCTGCCAAGCTTATATGGCACAGTTGATTTTTCAACGGATTTAAGCTAGTTGTATTAATCGCTGTAGGAATGTAAATGAGTATGCGTTTACAGACCCATCGACTTTTGGCTTTATTGTGATACCATTTGTGGTTAAATTTATACTAGACCTTTCAGGAACAACCTATAGTCTTTAAAGTTGATAAAGTATCCAAAAGCACTTTTGGAACTCGCATGAATCCAAAGACACACTGTACAGGTATTACACCTTCAAATTCATCACGGTAATTAATTTTCTTGTATTATTTATATACCTGTACACAGAAAAGAAACACTCCAATTTGTGCAGTTTGTGTGATGAAAAGTGCAGCACTGGAGCCAACGAACGATACATCGGTTATTTGGGAGCCTTGCAGTGTTTAGAAGAAAAACAGGCCGATGTAGCATTCACGAAATACGTGACTGTTGGTGAATGGATGAAAAAGAACGCATCTTTAATCGACGAATACGAATTACTTTGTTCTAACGGTTCACTGGTTCCGTTAAATGAAACCTGTTACTGGGCAGGGAAGACCAATCCACTCATCGTTACCTACAATGAACCAACTGATGACCGGAAGCAAGAACTGAAAGAGCAGTTCATCTCGCTCGTCAACAATGCCAAAATACAAAGAAAACAGAACCTACTTAAAGGGATCCTTTTCTCAAATCCAAACAGCACTTATCAGAACATTTCAATGACCATTAAAGACTTCCTCAATACTGGTAATTATATCTCCAAAGTTAGATTGTTACAATTCTGTTAAACATCAATTAATGCCTATTATTTGTACTGAATATAGGGAATTACACCATTACCATGGACAAACCACTTCCAGTGAAATGCAAAGAATCATATATGCACATCTGCATCACATCAAACACCGAAAAAGAAAAATGTCTAGATCTGAAATTGGCTGCGTTTGCAAATCGACTTCGTCCTCGAATCGAATGCTTACAGAAGAATGACGTTTCCGAATGTTTCCAAGCTATTCGAGATAAGAAAGCCGATTTGTACGTTGCAAACGCATACAGATTTTATCAAGGAGTCAGGTATGATTTCTACCAGAAAAATCTATTGAACAAACCAAATGGTTTTTCGATTCGTATGTCAACCAGGGCCGGATTTCCCATAGGCCTGGGCCTAGGGCGGCAATATCTTAGGAGCGGCACAAGTGACATATTTAAACATTAAAATTATACATCTATCATAGGTATACAAATGTTGATTTTTATCAATACCCGCAAAAATGTTCAAATATTTTTTGCACTTACTAAACCACCTATCTTGAATTTTCATTGATATGTTGAATTTTGACAAAAGGGGGTGGGGGGCATTCAGCGTGGGCCTATGGGTGGAAAACTACTAAATCCGGCCCTGGTGTCAACGCACTTGCGACTGTTGCAAAGACATCCAGTTGAACATTATACAATATGCAACAGTTGTAAGTGTGTCATTGGAGATTGTTCTAGCGTTCTTAGATTGATATAAAGCTTTTTTGTTCTTCATAAACATGTTTTAACATTCTTATCGTTTTGATAGGCAGTTTCAGTTGCAGTCGGTGGTGTCGGAAATCTTTCACAAAAACTTTAGCCATTACGCTATTGCTGTAATCAAAACCAATTCAAGCATTACCAAACTACAAGATTTAAAAGGTACTTGTGCTTGGGAATACGTCATACTTTTATAACCTGAATTTTTCCAAGTGAAATGTTTAATATGTGGTTTATTTTGAAGTACCATAATTTGTTTTCAATTACTATTTTATTTTTATATATATAAAAAAAATGGTCAGATTTATAGAATTTTCCCTCTAACATAATAACACAAACGTCATCAAAACTATATGTTCATATAAGAAACAGTTGAAATTTTTTTCCTTTATGTAAGGTCGTCGAGCGTGTTTTCCATCCGTGTTTAGTAGCACGGGATGGAAGATCCCTGAAGCAACACTCCTCCAGAAGAAATTGCTTGGACAAAACGACGGATGTTCCATTGATAACAAAATGGCTTCTTGGTTTGGAAAAAGTTGTGCACCGGGTGGACTTGAAATTAAACCATCGTTGTGTGAACTTTGTAAAGGAGATGAAACTGGTATGTAACGAACAGAACTTTTCAATATTATACAGGGTGTCCACAATGAGATTAAAACATTTTAATCACATGCAGTTTAAAGGTATAAAGTGCATAACTATAACTAAATATGGAAATGATTGTGAACCTATCCGAATTTCATAAGAAATATGACTTCAATGCACCTTCACATGCACCTGTGGTGACACGAAGAATGTCCACGTGGTAGTCTAACAACTCACGCCACGTGTTCTGCAACATTACTCCCATGAGGTGCATTCGTTTCTGCATACCACTACACAACCTGTGCCAGGTCGATCAGCCACCATCTTGGTAAATGACTGACTGCAGCACCACTGTGACTTCAACACGTACTACAAAATTCCCACATGAACTTTTTTGGTTTCTGATTCCGTTTCACCAACCATCGTATTTTTATAACCTGATATGAAAATAATAATTTTTCAAATGTTGACATCTCATGATGGACACCCTGTATATAGCTAGTTTTTGTGCTTTAACAGGGTACAGCAGTACTGGATTTATAACAGATTTTAAGGGGAGGGATTTACCTGAAAATTTTGGACAAATATGTCTAAAAATTACATTGTGGAAAATCATGCTCCAAATGAGTGTTTAGACCCAAAAATATTGCACAATTTAGCCATTTTTTTCCCACGAAAACATCAATACAGCATTAAACTCGTCAATGAACTAAACATGTTCGGGGGGGATTAAACTCCCTAAACCCACCTATAAATCTGCCAGTGGGGTACAGTAATGTCTTGCTGCATATGGAAGTCACATTGCTGTAGATTACAAAAACCAAGGTTCAATAAGAATAAATCCGATGGTCCGATTCATAATTTACCCAAAAAACTATGAAACTACATTTTTTGATATGCGTTTCTTTTTACATCATATATTTTTTGGTGGTGTTTTAGGAAACAACAAATGCAACTTCCGTGACCGCTACCGGGGGCACAAGGGTGCATTACAATGTCTCGTGGATGGGGTCGGAGAGGTTGCTTTTGTTTCTCACACTGCTCTCGAAGAATTTGCAAAAACACGAAAGTCTTTCAAAGTTTCCGACTATTCGCTGCTCTGCACAAACAACACCGTTCAACCGTACAACACGTACGAAACGTGTAACTGGGCTAAGCTACCTGGAAGACAGGTACAATCTTTATATGATTCTTCTCAAAATCTTAACTGAGGGTGAATTAACAAACATGTCATAACATAAAATTTCTTTGTCAAACAGATACTAGCAAATTCTGATTTAAGCACCAGTGCCTTGACCAATTTACAACTAATGCTGGTAAGGGCAGGAGGTGCTTTCACGAACAGGTCAGAGACATTCAAGATGTATTCGGAATACCAAGGAATAGACGATGTTCTCTTTTCGGTAACTACTGATTACGTATAAGGTTGCGTTTGAATACTTTTGTAATAACTAATTCTCCGTATTAAATTCCATTGCAGGAATACGCCATTGGGTTCCACACTACCAATGCTTCGTTGACGAAAGTCTTGGGCGAAGATCTGTACAAACAATTTGAACTTCTCGAATGCGCAAGTGGTGCTGTCATGTTAACGTTTTCCACACCTGTGTGGGTGACTACAATGATTGTGATAATTAAATTTGTAAATTCTTTGTAAATTATATTATCTCCTTAAAAAAAACAGAAAAGATTTCTTGATGTAAAAAGAAAAATGTTTTGTTGTATGATCGTGTGTTAAACCAAAGAAGTGAATGTCATTTGTTATATATCGTTGAGTTATACCACAATCAACAAATATTACTAGTAAGTTAAAAGTCAGTTCGCTAGTCATCTTGTCACCCACTTGGTTCATAATGTATGAAACTCAGTGATATCAGAATACTGTAAAATACAGTAAACCCTCGATTCAAATGGACCAATAAGGAAAAATACTACATTGTCCGCAATTGCAGAATGTTTGTAGATTCCGAGTTGTTCTAATTTTTACCCCCTTGTTTCCGAAATCCATGGTCCATTGAAACTGGTAAAACAGTGCCACCTGGTAGAAACTGATTAAAATTGGTAAAACAGCACCACCTGGTAGAAACTGATTAAAATTGGTGAAACAGCACCACCTGGTAGAAACTGATTAAATCAACGCCAACTTACACATTTTTTAAACCCCTATCACATGTTTTGAGTTCTGCTAATTTTTATTCCTTTGTTTCTGAAATCTATTAAATCAGTCTGTTGAACCGAGGGTTCACTGTAGTTAATAACAATCTTGTAATTGTAAAAACTAAACAATAATAAAAATTGAAATACTTTCACCATTAACCAATCACTTCAGTTGAGCAAACAACAGTTTTTAATATGAAAACCATGTTGAATTTCGTGCTAGACACTTTATATCAATACCATTGATATAGAATAGTAATACTTTTTACTGTTGGATCACATGATATATTACATACATATAAAAAATTTGAGAAACCTTTTTTGCACGTTTACAACCATTTAAAACGCATAGTTAAAAGCAATTCAATACTTGACAAGATCGAAAAAGGTCAATGTACGAACATAAAATAAACCATTTACCGTTAAAAATGGTGACCAGTACAGCATGCACAAAGTACTTCTCTCACATTCTTCAAATAATGTTCACTGGGCCAATATTGTGGAAATACGAATTTTCCCGTCGAACGATGCCGTGGTGCAAATACCACAGTCGACGGTCGTCGTCCAATCGACAGTCAGCACAGAACACTTGTGTCCGCCCAATTGCAAAACCATTTCTGGATTTTGATTAGGAACAAGCTGAAATGTGATTAACATTATAATTAAACGATAATTATAATTGAATACACAATAATTGATAATTATAATTGAATATATTACAATTAAATACACAGTGCATCCACAATGAGATCTAAACATTTCAATCGCATACAGTTTGAAGATAACTGTTCCCCATTTTTTCAAAATGGGGACTTTTTGAGTTTTTGCTCCCATTACTTATATAACCTCAGCGTGACAAAAAATTAATGCAGCTTTCCAATATTTAAATCTCATTGTAGACATGAGATTTGAGATCTCGTCTGTATTTTTTTAAAATTTATAATGAAACTTAAGCAGCAGGAGTTTTATATACATTCAATTCACCGAGTTTCAAAATACAGCCAATACTCAGTTTACAAACAATGTCTTGGAATGAAACCAATTGGTAAACAGAGTTGCCTCCAAGTTTATAACAAATCTCAAGTTATCTGACATTTCGTTTCGATCAAAAAAATCGACTTACCCTGTAAATGACACCACTGTTATCGCCACATGACAGCACATGTTTGCTTTCAGCGTCAAAAACAAACAATTTTCCTACGGGATGAAACGTTGAACCTGACGACATACTTGGGCCATGGTGCGTTACGAAAGGCCCAGCGCATCGATCATGTAACATAAATTCATTAATCTTTCGCCCAGTCTGATTGATGCTCCACTGTTTCAACTGAAAATATGAACAAACATTTTTTTCAATGAAATTCCTATAAATTCAAATCTACACAGGTAACCCTCGTTTCATGCTGAAATAAAGTTGAAAAAACAAAAACAAACAAACGACCTTTGCATCGCTTCCCATTGAATAACAGGACGTTTCGTCAGCACTGAATTGTATGGAGTACGTTTCTCCTTGATGAGCTTGCCAGTGCATAATGCACTCGTATTGTTGCATATCTGTCACAAAGGATTAAAAAGTTTTCAATTTTTTCTTCCTCGGAAGTTGAAAAGTTTATGTAGTCTTACAGTATTTCAAATATATTTAGATTTAATACCAAATAAACGAATTTGTCCGTCTGCTGTTCCAGCAACGAGAAGCTGTCCATTGTGATTGAAAGTGCAACAGTTGACCACGGAATTTGTACTTCCTAAACTCAACTGTTTCTGTCAAATAAAAACACAATCCCTCAATATAATACTTTAAAACAAAAACAAAACCAACCAGTAGGTAACCTATGCAGAAGCATGGGTAGTTCTAGTTGTTGTCATGTTTTATTTTTCTTTGTTTGTATAGTGGAATCCAGTTATTATAATAAAGGATAACGTTATCAATCGGCTATTGTTATCATTATCAGTCGATCCCAAGACACTGTTTGTTTTATTTCTATTGCTTAATGTTATCAGCCAGCTATTGTAATCCAAAAGCACTAGTCACAATAACCGGACTATAGTAAAACATAACCAACTAGAGTAAGAAACCTATGCAGAAGCACGGGTAGATGTGATTAGTTTTGCTTTCGTTTGTATTTAATTTGCACCAAAATTCTCAACTACAAGTTCTGCATAACAATAAGTAGACAACTAAATGTGCGTTGTTACTTTACAATGCTTTCTTGTGCGATATATCTTACAATTTGAAATTAAACCATTCATAGTGATGATAAAAAAAGTCATAGAAAATTTAATAATGAAAAATGTAACAAGAATAATTTAATACAAAACTACAACTACTTACATCTAGCATCATAACTTTTAAATCCCACAAGTGCAATTTCCCAATAGAAGTGAAAGACTTTTCCGACGTCGGACTCGTTCTCACATTAGTCGCAGAACCACTCGCAAAATACGTGCCCGTCGGACTGCAAGCTAAACACATGACGCTACAATGCCCCATGCCCCAAAATAATATATTTAATTATTATATTTGATGTATAGATATAAATTATTATTAATATAGAGTACAGTAAAGTCTCTCTCGTCCGACACCTCACCAGTGATCCGACACTCGGCAGGTGGCAGGTGAGTACACGAAACTGTCTTTAAACTCAAAAAAACAACAAACAAAATTGATGAATTTCACGTGCAATTCAATGGTACTGAAGATACGACTTAATAACTAACAGCTGTGAATAAGTTTTTTCTTGTTTTGATACTTTGTACGGTACCCTGTATTATGTGGTTCATTTTGCCAAGTTGAAGTATTAATGAACAGAGTGATTTGTTTCCAAATTCCAGTAGTCTGATTCTACGTCAAATTAAAGAGACTCTACTGTACATTGCCGTATGCAAATAGCGTGTCAACATAAGAAAAACTCAATTTACCGATAATCTTTAGCTGATCCGTTGTTATCGATTCCAACTTCACACAGCGTTTTCTTTTCCTTTGTATCGTACAACCGAATAAGACCAGCTTTGGTCCCAAGCAACAACTAAAATTTTAATAGGTGCGAGAAATTAAATGCAAAAACAAAATTTACAACCTAATATCTAAAAAAACTAATTAGCAATTTTTGAAACCAAATCGGATGAATGAATTTTTACCCGACGTTCTCGTTTATGGGCCCACTCTAGTGCTAGGTTGCTAGATTTGGAAATGACGGTTGCTAACGTGCGTGGAGTCGGGCTAGGGCTCCAAATCCTACATAAATCATAAACGAAAAATGGGTGCAAAATATTAGGGGTGTCGTCGAAACATCTATTTTTAAAAATATGCAAAATAATAATAATAATAATAATAATGAAATAGAAACGATTACGCCACTTGACAACACCATCACTGTCTGAACTAGCAATCAACGTTCCCGAAGCATTGAATTTGCAGTGCGTGATAGCAGAATGATGTTCGTTAAATTCTTCCTGAAAGATTTGCGTCACTGTCATTTTAACTTATAACAAAAATATATCTCTTTTCCATGCTGGTTTCACGCTTACTTGACTAAGTAACAAAAAAGATGAATTTTCTTCATGTTCTGAAAATACAAATAAATAAGGAAAACAATTCTCAAAATGGGTCGCTCTCGCTAATCATTTAAATAATATTAGTATACACACACATTTATTTCGAATTTTTACATCAACTCGTACAGGTTAATATTCAGCTTAGCCTAATATTAAAAGTATCCATTTATCTTTAAGTATATATATATAGTTGATTAGAATTGTGGGATAACGCAGTTATAACGTTCAACGATACCACGTTCAACATGCCTCTTAAATACAAGTTTACGTACGTTATGATGAATGATAAACGCAATACAGGTTAGAAATGCAATAAACTAAAATCTACAACACGTTTTAATCTTATTTTCTACCTTGCAAAGGTCTGGTTTTATCTTTGATGCTAGGAACGCATCTCGATTCCATCGGCAACAAATCCGGTGCAGCTTCTTTTTTAACACTAACCCGAGATGATGGGAATTCTTCCTATTTAAAATTAAATCATTATGAACAAATGGTTTAAAAAAAAAATTCACATTAAAAAATATTTTTAAAAAAAACAAAACATTCAAAATACATATTTACAAAAAAAAAAATTAAATACATATTAGAAAAAATTATGCCCTGCTGAAACTAATCTAAGCTTGAAAAAATTACTCATTACTAGGGCCCAAATGTTTATGCATTTATAAAGCCTGAAATATGCATTCATTTATGCACGTAAAAGTACCAAAATATGCATTAATATGCGTTTATTTTAAAAACACTATTACACAATAGAGGTTATAAATTTCATTTAAAAAAAACGTTTAATTTAATTTGTTATCG
>JAQIWH010008502.1:0-10190 GCA_034695005.1 Cryptops parisi | reverse complement strand
TAAAAACCATTATGGCAAACGCTATATGCCAGTTTATAAAGAGTATGCTTAAAAAGGATTTTTAATGTACTTGTTTCCACTCAACATCTCAATTGCATAAACCAGTAGTCTCAATCTCTGTAGGTATGCAAATGAATATGCATTTTCTGACATTTATTCAGTTCATATGAACTTTTTGCTTTGTTTTGATGCATAGCATCTGCAATTAAAATCTGTCTAGACCTTTCAGAAACACCTTGTATAAAAAAAAAAGTAGACAAAATTTTATCCATGGATATTCAAATTTATGGAAAACTAGAATTCAGACTAATGAGATGTCAAGTGTAATCAGTTTGATTACTGCCACAGTTTAGCAAAATCGAAGTAAATAATTATGTACGCACCAGGGGTGGAAACCAAGGAATCAAGATTTTTTTTTGTTTCAATCGGCCAGATTTTTGTTAGAGTCTCTCTCAACTCTTCATCCGCTTTATCCATCTCCGCTTCCGTTACCGAGACACCTGGAACAATTTTTTTTTTGTAATATATATACATATATATATGTATATACATATACATATAGATATACATATATATACATATACATTTGCAATGCGTAAAATTATAAAATACATATATGCATACATAAGATACAAAAACACCAAAAAAAACTCACCCTTTAACATCTTTATTGATAAGTTTTCTCTTATTAATGCGAACAATGTCGACGTAAAGTTAACTCTACCACTGTCATCAAGTAGCATATTCATTCGTATTAGTTTCTGAAATATAGAAAATAGTTATTTTATTTAAAACTACAACCTGCAAAAAAAAAAATAACCATGACAAGGCAATATAACCATAAAGTTACCTTATAAGCTAATCTAAGAGGACATTTGTTGCCAAATCCTAAAGGAGGATCCATATTGCGTATCATATCATACATTTCTGTATAGTGGATGTAACCTCTGCAAAAAAGTTAAACATTAAATACATGTAAAGCAGAATATCTTTAAGATTACATTATAAATTGAAGAGCTTATTTCCAAAACGTCTCAACTCCACTTTTGATTGATCATTTTTTAGTCGAGAGGCTCTGAAAACTATCTGTGCATCGCTGATTCCAAATACGTTATTTTCAAAACTCAAAACTTATTATTTCCTACAGTACTGAAAAGCATTGTCAAAAACCACATTTATATGCAAAGTCTATAAACCCAGAATATCCCGATAAAATTCTATTAACTGGCTTTTGGCCGTTTTCAAAATGGCCACCCAAAGCTATAATTATAAGCAGTTCATAAAACAAATTTGGTACCTTTTTCCAGGTCAAAATAAATGATAGAAACAATTTCTTTAAAAAAATTAATTGCATGGACTTAAGACGTTTTGGAAATAAGTTCTTCCGATTACTTATGAAATACTGCACTTTACGTAAAAAAAAAAAAAATAATTCTCACTTTGCACTGGGATCATATTCCGCCCACATTCGTATATATTCGTCTAAGTGATGCGCGCCAAGAATGGAAGAATCGCGTGTTAAATAATCAAAATTGTCCATGATGACAGCCACGAAGAGATTCAACATCTACATGTCAAATAAAATAGTTTAAGACAAATTCCCTTTTTAAAAAGTAGAATATTTAGGATAAATCTACGATCACTTACCAAAAAAGAACAAAAGAAAATAAAAGATACAAAATAGAAGTAAGCTAAATCACTGCCACAGGATTCTCCTTCCGGTTTTTTCGCACGAGGGTCGCAAGATTGACCCTTCGCACATGATAACATAATAGCCTGCCAACCTTCTCCTGTGGCACACCTACAGGAGACAATGTCGATTACATGATAAATAAATAAATATATATACAAACAGTGAATGTGACAAAGCACTGTAAAAGAAAAGAGCATGTCTTAACTGTAATTTTTTCTTATTATAACTTATATAAAATGTAAGGGGATAGAAATAGATTTTTGGTTAAGAAAATTCAGGAATCTAGTAAAAGAATCCAAAACTGAAGTGACAATGGATTAATCTCCGAGGAAATTATTAAAAACCAAGATCCATTGACTGAAACAGGTGAACCCTGGTTTTACACACCCTGTTTGTTTTTACAGATTCGCTTTCACATGGATAAATACGTGCAATTCAATATGTGCAATATTTTTACTGTGTGAATGTCTCCTGACACAAGCAATTTTTGATATGGCAAGTCAAAAAGTTTGTAGACAACTGTGATGTCAGCTTCTTGCCCAACCAATGAAAACTGGTTGGCAAGAAGCTGACATCAAAATTGTCCACATATTGCTTGAATTGCCACACCAAAAACTGCATGTGTCAGGAGGCCTTAAAATTTTTTAATTCTTAATTATAAAAAAAAAACTTCAAGAAATGGCTGTAACTGTTTTACATAAAAATTGTTAGTCAAGAATGTTACTACGAATTATTTATAGTTCCCAAAAAAACATTTCTATCCCATTCTTTCATAAAACATGCTTAGAAACCAAAAATTAAAATGTGCATAGAAAAGAGACTCGATATATGTGTGAGAAAAAGTGTAAGAAAATTGATGACAGTAGATACTGCAGTTATTTTTAATATCTAAACATTGTCCAAAATAATGGAAACACTAGCTGACTAGCATTTGGCAACCGTACTATCAACACTGGGTGCGGTTCACCAATAAGGTTATAGGCCCAGATGGTGCAGTTCAGGTTATGGCCCCAGATGGTGCAGTTCAGGTTATGGGCCCATATGCTGCAGTTCAGGTTATGGGCCCAGATGCTGCAGTTAAGGTTATGGACCAAGATGCTGCAGTTATGTGACTGTGGGAGTAGGTGAACTGACTTTACTCACTTTTTTAGCTGTTCTAAACATTTACGCCTGGTTGGTGAACCACACCTAGTATTGGCAACAACCATGCTCTGCTACCATTTAACGCATGTCTTTGATTTATGCGATTATATATGATTTTGCTGACACAACAAGAGAATTCTTCCAGATTCTCATTCCATGCAGAAATCTTTGCCATTATCAAATTTGTGCAGTACAAGTCACTCAATGCTTCTGCATTTGCTCCTTTGTTATAACAATGTGTGCACCATTTGTGACACAAATACCTGTTTTCGCCCTAGGATTATCCACTATAGTTTTAACACTTCATAGGAAGTCAATACATGTGGATGTCAATTTATGCAAATTTTGTACAGAACTCGCATAAATTGAGAACATGCTTTAATCATTATTCACCATAACATATGAACATTAACTGAAGTATCCACTGCTGAATCAAACATTAGTGAACTAAAGAAAAAGTTTATAGCACTTTTGTGACGTTGCGTACAAACTCATAAACTCATAAAAAAGAAAAAAACAACAAATGCTTTTTACTTGCTATGCTTGGGAATGCTGAGACTACAAACAAAAAAGCTACATGCACTTGCCTGAACAGAAGCATCAACCCTTGAAAAAATGTTCGGAAGTTATTACGGCGGTTAATGTTGAGTGTAGGATCCAATGCTACATTACCAAATACCTAATAGAATATTTCCAAAAGAAATGCTCTAAAATCAGGGACACATCACAACTACGGGGAATGCTTGAAAAGGGCTAGAAAAGCATTTTTCGAGGCATAAAAAAGGCTAAACTAAAAAAGACACTATAAAATTGGGCGCTAAAATAAAGGACTACAATTTTGCTATTGATTGCTAGCTACGCAACGCTATGTTTACTGCTACAAAAAAGTATGTTGGCTGCAATATTTTTTGTAAGGCTGCTGCACCTATTGGAACGCTGCACAAGCAAATCTGCGGCTACGACTGCAGCAATGTATACACAAGGAATCTATCGGGAAGTTTCCTGTTCGGGCTAAAAAAAATGTACTATGGGGGTGAACAGAGTTAAATGCATTCATTCAGCTGCGAAAAAGTGCTAACGCCTTCAATGTTGGTCAAACTCACCGAAACAAAAGCATCAGAGACTGAATGAAACTCTGAAAGTGGTTATGACGAGAGATATCACCCGCAAAGCTAACGTTTCCAAACATCTGCTTGTGTGGGCAATAAATTATATATAGTATTGAATCAGCATTTTGCATCGAATATAATGGATTAAGTTTATCACCAGTAAAAAATTCTTTAAAAGAAAAATCTCTTTTTACCTTAAAGGTAGACATTTTTAACACCTCCGGCAAAGTTTCACCACCCTTCTAGAAGCTTCATCAGGTGAAAAAATGAGGCGTCTATAAAAGATGACTGTTTACACAGATCTCTCTCGCACTTTCCTTTTATTTCCAACCTTTCTTTCTTACCCGAAGAAGCCTCTAGAAGGGTAGTAAAAAGTTGTGGGGTCTAAAAAAAAAGGTCTAGCGGTCGATAAAGATGAAAAAATGTTCTTTTACCGGAATTTTTTACCGGTGATAAATTATGTTTATCAGGGTGAGGAATTATGCTTTTGATATAATGGATTAAGGAAATGGGGGGAAAAAGTTGTTGACGGATATTAGTAAATGAACAAAGTTGTTAACGGAAAATAGTAAATGAGCAAAGTCGTTAACAAAGAGTGGAAGTTTTAGACAAGAGCCATTAACTGAAAAGTTAGTTTCAGATAGGAGCCGTTACACAACGTTTAGTACAAGAGCTGTTCATCAAATAAATGTTAGAAATTTAAATTAAATAAAAATATTATACATATTACCAATTTAAAATGAAGATGAGCATCAAAAAAAATCGTTAAAACGTAAATTTGTGTTTTTTGATTACCATTAACGAATAAGTCACTGTTTGTGACTCTTGCCTAAAACGTAGTCTTGTTCTCCTATATATACATAATATGTCTTGCTTAATGTTTACCAATAAAAATACCTGAACCAGAAAAACAAAATAAACATGTAAATTATATTGACTAAGTTTAAACTTTCACTCCACATACAGTAAACACGCTAATCAGTCTTAAGGGCTAAGGAACGCACATTAACGCAAGAATGGCATTAAAATATTACAAAGTTCTTCATTAGTTAATGGTAGCATTCTATCAATGTTTAACTTCTTTTTTCTATATTATTGTGACCATTAAAGAGCTAAAGATGCTGACAAAGTCTGTATTAGCAATGGTCAAATGTCTGTTTGTTAGTCAAACGTGTTAGTGCACAGATCGTTTGTAGGCCCCATAACCAAAAATACAACAACTCAATTTTGTGATAAAGTCAATTTTAATTTATGCAAATTAGATTCGTTTGCTAGCAGAAACGTATGTTCACAAACAGCAGAAAAAGTTCATCATGTAGTGCAGAAAAGCACTTTTTAATGTTGAAAACATTTAAGCTCTCGCCCCCCCCCCCCAAAGAATTGACCCAATTTCGCAGTGACATAGCTGGTTGGGTAGAGTGCCCACAAACCCGGTGCGCACGTCGATTTAGTGGGGAAGATCACATTCTTTGTGAGATCATCACACATGGGACCAGAAAAAGCCTCAATAAACAGCGAAAATGTTTATTTCAACATAACCATACTAATTGTCTCGATTCCCAACAAAGTTTTAGTTAAAAAGCTAATTATAGTGGTCTTAAAGTATTTCAATAGGAGCTAAACATTAATGTGATTGCTACCATTAACAATGTATCTAACACAGTGAGGTCTCTTTTTTATGCAGTAAATACGTTCCGCAGAAAACAGCATATAAAAAATCGTACAAAAAAGTCATAGATTACGTTGTGAAATTATGGATACGTTCCATAATTTTAAAAAACCACATAAAACCAAAACAATGAATTAAAATTAATAAAAAATTGCATTAAAAAAAGAAGTTTATGAAAACTTAAAAATGACGTAACATAAAATAGGTTTGTTTTAAAATTTTATCCATTACATTTTAGAAGTTATCTAATAACACTAGGTAAAATTAGATGGCATCTGATATCATACTAATGATACCATCGTCACTTAAAAGGCATTTCGTTGCCCTTCTAGCTAAAGGTATCAAAACCTTCTCCAGCAATTTTATTTGTTTGATTGGTTGCATTGTTTGCAAGACATCCAGGCCAAGCTAATTTCCAGCAAAAGCATTTAAAGTTTGTGGTCTTATTTCACCAATAGCAGATGTAACAGATTTGAATAGTCCAAAATACCAACTTTTTTGAAGATTCCAGAATAAATTGATAAGTGCTCTTAATGTAATAATGGGGAATCACCGAAACACGCTATCCGTATAGGTATACAATGCAACCAGGGACCCCCAACTTCGCACCGCATAACTTCAAAACTCCATTAAAAAAGAGACCTTACTGTACATAAATTAAGTAAACTGTGTCTTTGACAATCTCAAATCTGAAATAATTGAGATCTGAACCATTTTACTTAAATGATTTTTCAGGTGGATTGTTTCAGTTTTAAAACCTCTACTTGCTCACCATACTTTAAAGTATTTTGTAGGCCTAAGTAGTGAAAATTGAACAGTAAAGAAAAGAAGACTCATTTTACTTTACTTTTACAAATTATTTTACTTTTATAGTAACAGCTTGCAAAAGAGTTCATCCTACTAATAGCACCACCTAATTACTAGTTAGGTCTGGATGTCTTGAATTCATTTCAGATTACTGTTTTCCGGATCTGAGACTGTCGGATCTGAGTACTGGTTTGTAAACCATGAAACCTTGTTCAAACCGCTCAAACCAACCAAAACATTATTTTTTTTTCCAGCTTCATAAGTTGTTATTTTTTCTCTATTTTCACTTAACTCAGATTTAAATACCCAATTTAGACAAACGCAGCTAACTAAGCGCACAATTATGAAATGTTTAAATAAAATATTACACATTCCGTAAAACATAAATAAATACTTGCCTGCATTCCTATAATAGCATAGATAAAGAAAAGCATCCCTATAAGTAGACATACGTAAGGCAAAGCCTGAAAAATAAAAATAAAAAACAATCACAATTCGGTACAACAAATCAAAACACAATTCAAAAGGGTACGGGTTGCATTCAACCATAGACCCTGTATGGTCCAACAGGCCTTCCTCGTTCAACATCTGCCAATCGTGATTTTGTTTATTAGTGGAGAAATGATTGTGATAAATTGAGTATTAAAGACATGGTCCTTGTTCTTTTACACTCGCTCGTGAGTATATGCACCAGGGGTGAATATTCTGATTGTGTTTGTTGTGCACTGTGCACCACCCATGAAATAGTTATACAATAGAATCCGGTTATTATAATATGTTATCAATAGGTTATTATTTTCATAAACAGTCGGTCTCAAAACACTGTTTGCTGTTTTTTATTTTATACACTGTTTAATGTTATCAGCCGATTTGCTCTCAAAAGCACTTGTTCCAAAGCAATCATAACAACTGGATTCCACGGTATCACCAACATTTTATTTTTGCATTTATTCTGTTAAATGTTTCCCAATCTGTTAAATATTTCCCAATTGTTTGTTGGCTTGGTGTGATTTCTAAAATAAAATATACAGGTGCTTCAAGAAGCAGACACGTTGGCAGATATTTTCAAAAGCGTAACTCCTGTGAACGATGAGGCTCTGTTGTATAAGAAAAATTTGTCCTCAAAAGATTGCAAGAAAATTCAATATAAGATTCAGTGTTCTTTTTTTAAGTTAATTTAAGTTACGCATTCAGTTACAGCTTTAAAAAATAGTTCAGCATCGACAAAATAAATTGTCGCACAGCACAATTTTGACATCTGTTACATGTCATCAGTGGCATCACTAGGATTGGTGTCATCCAGTGGTGCCATAACTCATGATGCCAACTTGTGATTAGCAGCTATAAAAGCTGTCATTCAGAGCATCATGCAGTTGTGTGCATTTGCATTACAAGGTTCAACAAGTGTAACAACATTTTTGTGACACCAAATACTGTACAGTAATTCTGCTAGAATGATATTAAAGCAGTTAGTTGAAAAATATACGTTCTGTTGTTATCACATAATGTAATCAATGGTTTACCATGAAGTTAATTATAAATTAATTTCTAAAGTGAACACTTTAGCTTTCTTGTATTACACAGCCTTGTACTGCTTTCCTGCCGAGCACAGAGCATTGCTACAGCTTTTGAAGGCTTTCCAGCGCATAGCTACAGCTGAATACCCCTCTGATGGTGTCACCCAGTGCGATCAGTACTAGTCCTAGTGATACCACTGCATGTCATATTTTCTCAGCATGAACAAATCTTGGCTAAAACCTACATACCACCTTTTGAAGTAAAAAAAAAAACACTTACCTTAAATGATTGAACGAAAGTCCAAAGTAAAATGCGAATCGTGTAACCTTGACGAAGCAATTTGATGAGACGTGCCGCTCGAAATAGGCGGAGAAAGCCAACATTGATAGTTTTGTGTTCCTAGACGAAACGAAAGAGAAAAACAAAACAAACCACAAATCAATGTAGCGACATGAAAAAAATAAGCCAGCACCGCTTCAACGCATCGCATAACTCCATCTCGCAAAACCACTCAGAATTACGCTATCGTCACTTTATATCTGACACAAAATAAAAATCTTACTTCACCTGTTTTTTTTTTGCATATGCGTAAAAGAATACAAGAAATTTTCAAAGAACCAAATCACGTTAGAGAGAGAAACAAAATGGTGGACTAAATATTCAATTCGTCAACTTACCCCAGATTCCATGATGGCTGCATCGATGGTACTACCAATTACTGTGATCAAGTCAAATGTATTCCAAGGATCCTTGAAAAAGTTCTTCAGATGAGTAAAAAAGCAAACAATTAGGAATAATTTATAACATGCTATTTTCAATGTGGTTTCTTTCTGATATAAGACAAAGAAAAGTAATATAAAATGGAAATGAACAAAAAAATGAAATAAATGAATGAATAAAAATAAAATGAAAAACGATGAAATAAAACAGAAAAATGTTTAAACATCTTAATAATAAAAAGAAAATTAAAAATGGTGATAAAATAGAAATGTTAGCAAGTGCAAAAGTTGATAATGGAATGATATACAGTACTTGAAAATATATGGCCAAAAAAGCCAAATGCAGTGAAAAATTACGAAACAATATATCTACTAGATACAATGGTGCAATAAAAATTAATTATATAAAGTTGCACTAAATGACAAAATTTGTTGTTAAGTTATTACTACTGAGAAAATGGCAAATTAAAATACTGGCACGTTTTCACCTGCATCTTGCATGACGGTACATTTCTATGTGTACCACAATAATCATCAATGAAACAAAACAGTTTTCGTATGAGAAAAATGATTTGTAGTAGTAATAAAATAATTGCAAAGAAAAAGCTAAAATGCCCAAAACTGCCTCTCATATGGTTTTTCTTACACTTTTCACGCACCAAAAACCATCTCCACCGTTTACATAAACTGTGTGAGCTGATACAAAACTATGTTTAGAAAAAAACTTCTTTGTAATAGTATTATTGGTTGTGTGTTTAATCGGCCGCAAATGTGTCTTTTTCAACTATAAAAAACACTAGGTGCAAATACCGAACATTTGAAATTTCCCTGTTCCTTTGCACTTACCGCATTTGGAAAAACCCAAAAGTATATGGAACCGAGCGGTGAACGTACCCAGTATATATATTTATATATCTAAAGAAGATGGTGCATCCACATAACTTACATGCTACAGCCAACACATCAAATACTGCACCCCCAGAAATGTTTGGTAGTTAATTTACGAGAAATTGAAGAGAATCGAAATCAACGCAGTTTGAGCACATCGGTTTTTTCTTTGCATAAAGAAAAATGCAAGGTGAAGGTAGTAGATTAAAAATAGCGAAAAAACGGTTTTTTTAAAATGCAACATCAAAAGAGTGAGAGGCATGCAGCAAGTTGCACAACGCACAACAACTTCTCTAATGCAAACTTCTGGGAGGAAACAGGCGGAGTACAGAAATACCATTAGGTATACACTTAGGTAGTAAGGATTACAGGACTCATGCATAATTGTATTATTTTTTTTCCTTTGGTTTTTCTTTCTTAACGTCTCCTTAGTGTAGGTATATATTTTTTTTCCTTTCAGTTATATATGGAGGGAATCGACAAGGACTCGTAATAAAATTCATCCCACATGCAATGGAATACAGGCAGCACTTCCTTGTTTTCCAGTTTTTCATCAAGACCTCGCAACAATACCAATAGTCTCAAAGGATTGCTCCTTACAGACCTGTGTATAGATGTAACAACTTATTTTCTTTTACATAATT
>JAQIWH010008501.1:0-10191 GCA_034695005.1 Cryptops parisi | reverse complement strand
TCGGAATGTCCAATTTGTCAATAGCAGAAATCATCACCGAAAACTGGAACAGTTTTCATAGTTCCAAACCCAAAGATCGCCTGATAACTCGTGACGTCATCCGAGAAAAACGAACAAATTGATACAAGAAGCTCTAGAAACACAAAGATCGCAAGCTTATCAGACATTAACCGGTTTAACCACTATAAAAAAAATGTCACGTCTATCACTAATATATATGATCATGGGTTGTTGTTTCACTCTGTTCCTAGCTTTCAGAGTACAGTATTTCATGGCAAAACCCATTTCCACTTCGGTTGGCTACAAAGCTCAAAACCATACCCGACTACCATCGTTCCAAACCTGTTTCGAAGGTGATGAAATGACCAAGATACGAAAGCTTTTTAACAAAAATACGTCAACATCGATGTGTGAAGTTTCACTCACTCATCTCGTTGGAATGAAACTCGAAAATGTGATCATGAAACCATCCTATATTTGGAAATTATCTAAAATGCGGTATTATGAACTTTCAACAAGCGGTAATTTGGTAGGTATAAAATTACATTAAATTAAATACAACTTAAAAATAGTTTACTTTGAATAAAAATCAGATTGGAAAATCTTCGACCATCGACTATCAAAAATAATTATCAAAAAAAGTTTATACATTAAAAACCGGTTCATATGTTAAATTTGAACATAAAACCGTTTGCTTGTTTGTTTCATCAGTTCAGATTTTAAAATTTTCTCGTTTCTTATCCAACTTTAGTAATACCTACCATACATTATCTCTATATGACCATATTGGGAGTAAACATATGTACGGAGATGAAAATTATCTTCCAATATTGACTTAGTCTAATAAATTTGAACAACACGGTGGGATCCCCCATAGAGGCATCACTACGCTACTTCTTGAACTTTTTCTGTAGATCAAGCATTGCCTGGTAGATGGTCTGAGCTGCAATCTTGTGAAAACGTATCTCACAAAAGCTTTCAACAGTATCCATCGCGCCCGTTTTCTCATAGTTCTTGCCAGTTTTGACCTTGACCCTCTTACTCATAACTTGATAAGTGACTATTTCCTCGGTAGAACTAATTATATTAAGAGTTGATAACATTGTAATATCCCATCAATCTTTACTCGGGGTTGTTCAAGGCTCAAAGTTTTTCTCGCTCTTTTTCAACGTCGTTACGTCTTCGCTTTCCCAACTCCGCCTTCATGGTACACTTCGGTCCTACGTCGATAATACTTTTATTCTATATTCCTTTCCAAAAGAACATCGACAACAAACTCTGGATTTAATTAATTGCGATCCGGAGCAATTAAAGAGGTGGTACACTGATAGGAATATGTGAAATGACAATAAAATGAGGGACAATAAAATGAGTGCAGTAAAAGGACAATAAGGCCCAATTGCTGGAGATTACAGAATTGAGAATTCCTAACTCTACTATCAATCTCTTATGTGTTATCTTTGATTCAGCTATGACCTTTGGCTCTCATTCTGACTATCTAATCAAGAAACTCAACTGTAAACTATATTTCCTTAAACGCCTCAGTAAGGTTCTTACCTATTCTGAGTTGAAGACAGTTATCCGTACTACAGTTATTCCGGTCATGGTCTATCAGCTCCATATTTGGTTTAACACCCACCAATATAATCTGAAGAGATTGAAAGATGCATTAGAGCTGCATTTAAGATCAATCGCTATGCATCAGTTACGATGTTTTGAACTCTCTTCCCCGTTTGTTTTTTTGATATCATCGATAGTGCCCGCATAAAGGCTCTCACCTCTGCAATAAGAAACCCACACAACCCTGTATCTTCAATATCAAGATTTTTCCAATCAAACCACCAAGTTTGCAGACCAAAACGTTTCTGTTTTGAGATAAACAGTCCTTTGTCCCCCACCGTAAAAGCATGTTTTCCATACCATGCAATCCAAAAAATGGAACTCTTTGCCGTTTGGTATTCAATCTGCCGTTTTTAATTGTTCCAGAGTGACTTGTATCTGTAATTGTCGCCATTTTAATTCTTTGATTGATGATCATTTTAGAATTTAATTTCTTTCTTTTTTTCTCCTTTTTCTGTGTATTTTAATGCATGTAATGTGTTGTCTCTTTTACTCCTTTGAAGTGCCGTCCATTAAATAAATAAAATAAATACTTATATTTAGGTGACTCCACGAGTTCCATATGATACAGTGCTGACATACTTTGGAAAATGCGCTCATTACTCAGCACGTGAGTCAAATAAGTTGTTTATTTTAAAAAAAATATTTCAATTAACATTCAAGATTATTTTAGATTTTAATGACAATGTTCTGATATAGCCGTAGAAATATACGAAACAGAAAAGGTTAAGCCAGTCAGTCAATTTTTTGCGCACCTGTTGGATGAATGTAAAACTGGCTACAGAGTAAGCAAAAAATTGAAGGGTGGGGTTAAGTAACATTTTTGTCAAAAATGACTTACAAACATTTTCGAATGTGTTAAGTGCAATTCTACCTCCCTCACGCATAAATTTGAGCAACACAACAATATGTCCAAATATATTAGTGCAAGAAGTGTGAAATAACCCATAACCGGCAATGCAAATCAAATCTTTAAACGCGTTTTCCTCGAAATTGTAAAAATGTTACTTAACACCAAACCCATCTATTATTAACATCAACATGCGTTTATTGTTCACAATAAAAAGCAAAAGCAAATTTTGTTTTATTAAGCTCACAAAGCCCATATATGATCTTGATTTATCTAATTTACCTACCCTATTCTAGATATGCCTCTAAAAAACCAGTGAACTCTGAGCATAGTTAGTAGTTAAGTCAGGAGCCATGTACCCTGTAAATGCTGTGTTAACATTCAAGTTTATCAGAATCCTCTCCAAAGGATTTATTAAATTAATAAATAACATTTTATTCTGACAGTTATGTATTTATTTTTTTATTAATATTTATTGATAAAATAGACGGTAACCCGTGCTGTAGCACGGGAGCAGAGATGGTTGGTCAACCTAAAAACTTCATTAAATTCTTATTTTGAAAGTCCATTACGTAACGATGGCTTTCTTATTCGACTCTAAAGTCGACTTTGAATACTAATTTCACCGTTGAATTAACATTAAATGGAATTTTAGTGCTTTCAAGTAGTACTTATTTGTTTAAAATGTTAATCTAAAATTGCAAAGTTGAATGCAAACAAACATGCCAAATTCAGTGTAAAATTAGTGGTTTCTTTTTTAAATAAATGAAAACAGATTAAAACAAATAATTAAAACAAATGATCAACAATTCTATTCACTGCAAGAAAACACAAAAAAAAGTCACACAATATTGGATTTCAAGGTACCATATATAAGAGAATACCTAATGTATAAGAAGAAAACTTTTTGTTACTCATCAGTACAAAAGTTTGCTCTATTGTATTCTGAAGCAAGTAACTCGGGCCAGCGGCGGTCGTCACAGAAGTTCAAATCTCTCTTGACGTCAGAGCGGATATTGAAAAATGAATTTAAAAGCTATAAATGTCAAGTCATGTTGACACTGACAGCTGGTGGTTGGTGTTTACTTTGAGAGTATAGTGATTGGTTAGTGAGTCGAAGACTTGGATTCCACCGTTATTTGATTAAACATCTTTACTAGAATATGATTGTTTGTGATGCAGCAAAAATTAGAGTAAATTCTTCATTTGTAAAGTCATCATAACTATATACAATTGTGGTAAACAGTCGTTGTTTGAACCTTGAAGGAAGTCAGGAGGACGAACATATTGTCCAAGTTTGAACTGTGTATATCATTATTGGTTGGTTTTTTTTTTTTTTGGGCTTTACACGTAAACAATAAATTGTTAAATTCTATCATTATAGAGCTGCATAAAAACGAAACAAAAAAGAGGGAAGGAGGAGGCATGAAGGCTTGAAGAATACGTCATTTATACTCTATGTGCCAAACGTCATATACAAATTTTTATTCAAGTAACCATGCTTACGTCCGGTTTTGGCGCTGACAGTACTTTGGGGGGCGGAACACTACCATTACACGAATTTAAACTGTAGAGTACGTCATGACGCGTCTCGTAGTAATCTAGTGTCTCTGGTACAAGAACACCCCACCATTCGCATTGAGTGGAGCATCGCCATTCCACCCAATCCCGCCCCTCCACGTCCGGTCGTCGATCCCCACATGAGCATTGAAGTTCCTGAGAATTACCGTAGTATAGAACCAGTGGATGGCAATGTTTTCAATGCCTGTTCCACCTCATCCAGGAAAGCAGGGTAGTCCTGCTTACTGTTGTGTGTATGAACCTGGACTAAAGCCAAGGTTACGCTCCCAACCCTGAGCACCGCCACCCTATCAGGCACCCATTCAATCACTTGATTAGCCATCCGGGGGCTTGTGAGTATCCCCATTCCCGCATGTGCTCGATCAGCAGGACCGACTCTAAAGTGAAAAAGCTTTCACCCCTGGTCGAGGTCATGCCCTTTCCTGTTAGTTGGTTTCGAAGACACCGACTATATCTAGTCTATAGTTAGCAGCCTCCTTCACCAGTTCAGGTTCTTTGTCACGCAGTGATCTAACGTTCCAAATACCTATATTCAAATGTTGTCGAATTCGTGTTGGTCCATCCTTCGTGAATCGTGCCATTGTGTCGTTGCGTGTTCCCACCACCCACAGGACAGGTTGCGGGCCCACCGCTGCTTCCCTATTGCTCGTTCGAGCTGAGCTCGGCCGTTCTCTGGGGAAGGAAAAAACGCCCACCAGACGCTCGCAAAGGAGTCCCCCTCCCCAGGTCTGCTCCAGGGACGTACCCTGGTATCCCTTTTTCAGGCGAGGTTCTCTTGACGACATTTGATGTCATTTCATAATGTGGTGCAGTGGTCCGTTGGGTACAGGTGTTCATCGTTTCCCAGGGGTCACTACGGGGAATTGGACTTGACTCGACCGCCTGCTTAAACCTTACATAATAATTAGAATTGATGTCTAATAATTAATAAAACGCAACAGAATGAATGATGTCTAATACTGGTGTTATCTTGTACTTGGTTATGGGTTTAATTTTGCACGTGAAGTTAAGAAAAAAAAGTATTGTATTAAATGTACGATTTGTTTTTTCCTAACCTCCGAGCACATGAGCAGATGAAGGATCGCAGGTGGACTACAAGAAGCTTGTGGATATTTTTAATCATTTGTTTCATAACATTGCCTGCTAAGAAGTTTCTGTCGTACTGTCGTAGTAATCTTTGCAATCAGAGCATGGCTTATACATACAGGTGTGTACTTTGGATTTAACGAGGGCACCGATTGGCTTTTACAGCTATGTCATTTGGCCCTCAGACTTTATTTAAATTGGACATACAGGAATACAGAAATGATGAAAATACAGAAATGATGATGAGATGGGGATGATAAACATGGAACAGGGTTTTATGATGCAGGAGGAAACGGAAGTGCCCCGAAAAAACCTACTCCCGCAGTGTCAGACCCGAAACTAAACCAACACGGCACGAGTGGGAGGCGAACTCACCAACCCGAGTACCGGAGGTGGATGCCCTAACCACTAGGCCACCGCAGAGCCTACACACATACATACACATATACATACATACAGACATACATACATACATACATCGATGGAGTGATTCCTATTCTATTACTACTTGTACTACTCACTACATTTAATTACTGCTATTCACTTCTACTCTAAAAAATACATTATCGCATATTACCAGGTAGACTTGTCATGTTCGTGTTATCTTCTCTCAAACTTTCTATTATATGTTTGAAAAGAAAAATAGAACGAAATGTGCTTTCTTGTGTCTGTTGACAGCGAAAGATAACTTCAGACACTTTACATGAGCGTTAGCATTATTAACTTGATAATAACAAACCACGTAAGGGGGAACGGCGAGTGACGTGAAATATCTTCTACGTACCTCGTGCGTTACTCTTACGTAGTTTCTGAATAACGCGCTAACGCGACTATTAAACTTAGATGTTTATTAATACTACTAATAATACTAATAATTTGATTAATATTCATTCATAAATAATTTGATTATTTTTATACTAGATTCGAATACCAGAAGTCGAAGATCCCTACGAAATACAAGAATTGACATTATTGGCCCGTATGTTTCGGTGAACACGATGTACACAAAAGTAAACAAAACTACATACATAATACATCTGTGTATAACAGTGAATAACGAGTTTCAATTAAACTATATGCATTATTTTGCAGTTTATTCGATTGGATAATTCGGAAAACTTTTGTTACGATGCCAAACATCGAGTTACATGTAAACAAGATTGTTTCGTTAAAGCATTAAAACTGATCGAGTGCAGGTAAGTTATAAATACATATATTATGTATTACAAACTAATACGAAAACAAATGCCCTGCAAAATTACAAAATTTTCGGCGGTGTATCGAAAGCATTTAACTTATCCAATATCTTCAACGGAAATTATAAACGTAACATTTTTAAATCATTGAATATTGGTTTTTGTTTCAAGGTTACCGTACATGTTCAATAGTTCGTTCCAACGTGAATGCGAAACACCAACTGAAGCGATTAAATCTCAAACTGTTTATCAACGTTCTTACGATTCCTGCGCAATGCAATGTCCTCAAATTTGTCATGTGTTACGTCCTGATACTATTGTGATTGGCGACCAAGAAAGCGAAGTTTATATTCCAGTAAACTATACTCACAAGTGGTTAGGAAAACGTGTAGACTTTTATTATCCCTCCCATATCTATTTGCCCATTGAACAGGTGAATCCTTATCCTTTGAATGCACTTTTGTCCGACATTGGCAACTTATTAGGGATCACAATGAATATTTGCATTTTCACTGCCTTTAACATCATTTTCAAATTCATCTAAAATGACGATTTTGGTGGAAAAATGTCACAAAATATCATAAAATATTCATAAAAAAATGAATATTTTGTGTACTACAAATTCTCGAATGAAATTGTCAAAATTAAAGATAGTTTATATTTTTATTGTATTGTGATATTCGCACAACATAAGTTTTCTATAATCAAAGCCCAAAAAAAATTTTTGTTTTCAAAAAATGCACTGCATATATTATAAAGTAATAATTTACATGACTTTATGTTTTCGCAAAATCTATATAACTAAAATTCTCGGATGTGATGTCAATATGTGATGTCAAAAGACAAAAGATATGTGATGACAAAATCTATATAACTAACATTCTCGGATGTGATGTCAAAAGAAAAATTAGTTTACCTTAAGACAAAAATGTTCCCCATTATTACTTACGCAATAGTCATGTGGGGAGACACCCCCCTTTACAAAACCAGAAGACTTCAAAAACTGCTTTACAATAGAATTATTAGAATTATATTTGGTTTGAGCAAATACTCTTCCATTTCAAACTTCTTAAAGACCAGAAAGTTACTTACTTTGAATCAGATGATACGCTACTACTATCGATTATTAGAAATTAGCATAGCATTGAACAATCATTGACATCCTTTTCACTTTCTCAATAAATATATCACTTATCCTAATACCAAATCGAACCACTCAGATATATAAAATTATACCACCCAACATCTTTCCTAAACACTATAGCAATTGTTTCCCATATAATACCATTTTACAATGGAATCAATTACCATTACAAATAAGAAAGTTGTCGTTTATATGTAGAAAATCAACTTGTACAAAACTTTGTATTCACTTTAAAAAAATATCTTCTGGTTCATACACTTTATTGTTGATAGTGCACTTGTTTTTATTGCTGATTGTGAATTTTATTATTTTTTTTGTTTTTTTCTGTTTTTTGTTATCCTTTTCTGTATATATGTTTGTAAGTCTTCTGTAATTTGCTGTCTCGACGAAACGAAACAAAATAAATGAATAAATATCAATGTTAAACTCAATATATTCGAGTATTTTGATCTTTTTCCTTCCTACATTGGTATGCATCCTAAATTTGACAATAAATGAAACTGGACTGTATCATTGTTGGGTTAATCGTCGCTTACGACGGGAATAGCACACTAATTGTTGCATAAACTAGAGCTAGTTTTTTTACCTCTTTGTTTGACTTACTCAGATTAATGGTTCAACATCTTTTTTGGTAGGTTCTCGATGACCTACAAAGCTGAAATTTTGAACATTAGCGTAGGCAAACATTTTGTCTTATCAAATTTGGACGGATCAATATTCAGTCACACGTAGGGTTCGTTTTTCCTCGAAAAGTACAGAATTTGCTGACGACATAACTACATTTTAAGCCATTTTAAGCCAACACACACATTGTTGTACACAAAAATAAATGCTGTTTTCTTATACATTTATACAGTAGTTTACTACCTACCTATGGTGTACTACCATTACGCGAGCAGCCATACATTGTTGACAGTATAAAACCGATCAAAAATGCAGTTTTTTAAAAATTAATTATCAATGAATTTCATTTTATTAAAACATAATTACTGTACATTAAAATGCTTTTTAAGCATACTCTGTATGTACTAGCATATAGTGTAAGGAAGTAGAGACAAACTAGATCACTAAGATGATGTAGTTACACAGTGGAAGTTATTAATCTATCATATTACACATTCTTGTACGTATGCAAAAAAGGGTGTAACAAACATGGCTGCTTATATCAAGTAAAGATTGATCCAATTCTACATCAAAGTTCAACCACAATTATTCCCTTACATATAGGTAGTGTCACTCGATAGATTAAGACGAATCTCCAGACACCTCATGCATCAAAATCCATCGAGTCTTTGATTTTAATAGAAAGTCACAACTCACTCACAAGTGAAGATAAAGCTACCGGTATAATGAAGAATGAACTTAAAATTACTTACATTTTTTTGGAAAACCCACCAACATTTTTAAAAGATGCATAGAACGAATCACCCTGTATATAATATATTGCGCACAATGTATATATTAATATTATTCATTATTATAAATTATACATTAGTTAAATAAAAGGTTAAAGATCAGTAATCAATAGATAAATGATAAGACTATCGTACGCTAGAAGTTGTCATACTATTAGTTCACAAAAAATGCGACTTTATTGATTTCGATTCTACACATGATTATTATACTGCACACCATTGAATCCTTATCCATTTTGTAGCCTCATCTTGTGATAAATGTTTTATTGGATAGAGTTTAGTGTGTTGACAGCAATGTAATCTTTTTAATAATCTCTTTCAACAAACTAATATAAAAGGCGTAATTTGAAATAAATGGATGCTTTTAAAACTATACAGTATAAAAGAAAGTTTAGTCTTTTTTTGTACTCAATAAAATAAATTTCTATTGACATTTATTATTTGAAACCTGTCTCTCACCGTTAAATTTATAGAAATGATAAAATATAATGAAAAAAAAACAACTATTAGTGTAGTTAGAAAAGTAATAGTTGCTGTCATATTTGCAATGTTTCTGCGAATGTTGTAGCTATAGCTGTTTGAAACCTAGAGTTGACCAGTTTCAAAGAATTTTGTTTAAACAAAATATGAATAATTTTCGATACGACTCTATTTTGGAAAAGAAACCCAAAGTCGATTATCTAGACCGACGTATACGAAAAATAATTCACGAATTTAAAACGAACAACCCTGAAGGAAGTTCTCCGTTTCGTTTCAGCGTGTTGATTGACAGAAAACGTAAATTGGCTTTTAAACTGTTTTGGTTGTGTGTTTTGTTAACATCTTTCGCGTGTTTCGGATATCAACTCAAAGATAGGATCGACTACTTTTTATCCGAACCTGTGGTTACCGTGACAAGCATAATTTCTTCCAATGAACCCGGCTACTTCTCTGTTCATGTACACATCGAAAGTGACTATTCCGTAGGAATAGAAAACGTTTATCAGCAATGCAAATCCTTGTTTGGATACGGAGTGTTGTTGAATCCCAACATCACATCGCGAGATATTACCAACATCTGGGAAACCCACGACTTGTATCCCGATGTTGAAATTTTCTATAAAAATGTACGTAAACTCTAACAGCCTTCTCAACAGTTTTACTGTAGTTTACAAAAATCAACAAAATTACTTTTACAAACTTCAAATTTTCATGATTAATGATTATTAGGGCCCGGATGTTAATGCATTTGCATAGATGCATATGCAATTGCATATTTTGGGTACTTTTTCAAATCGATGCATATTTCAGTCACTTTTC
>JAQIWH010008500.1:0-10192 GCA_034695005.1 Cryptops parisi | reverse complement strand
ACGTCTTACAACGAGACTGACGCGAGACTTGCGCAGATGAAACTAAATCCATAGTTAGCTGACACGGAGTATAGATCACTATACTACTACTAATAATAATCTAGTGTGTCTGATTACTATACTAGCTAAAATAAATAAGGGAACGAGTGAAAAGGAACCACGGTTTTTTAGTTATGTGTGTCTGTAAATTTTTGGAGTTCTGAAAAAAAAATGTACTTTCTACTCTTTAGTGCATTTTGAATTAAAAACCTATTTTAATTTTATTATCTATATTTTTTCTAATGCGTATGCTATTAAAATTGTTAAACAGACAAGTAAAAATGCGTCGGAAAATTCACATTTTGTTTTTCGCCGTTTATGACTGCAATCGAGATTTCTTCAAGCTTAGTGGCGACTTTCTCCAACAACAATCTTTGCTAGATAGTAGGCCAAGGTTATCGTGAAAAGTTCCATTCCAGATGAGAAAGATAGCTTTTCGTGAAATTTTCTTTTATGGTAGGGACGTGGCTATAAAAACTGACATGGCACCACACTTTAAAGTGCTGCAATTCTTTGAAAAGTTAACACTACTTCAATTTGCAAATTAGGATGATCAGAAAATGGTCGATTGTTATAGTGTGTTCAGTTGTTTATTCAGCTATATAGTATATGTGTAATGGATAGTTTCCGTTTAATCAACCATTCCAAATAGTTGATTAAACGACGTTGAATAAATGACTTTCAGTTTTAAAGGCATAATAAGAAAACAGGCCAAACGTTTTTTTTTCTGTAGGAATTAAAAAATTACTCCAAGTATAATTTTTAACAATTAAATTTATATGTATATAGATGTTCTCTATAGAAACTTTTATTTTATTACTTTTAATGCTATTGCAAAAACGTTTTACACTTCATACTGTGGAAAATTAACGATAATACATTTTGCTATAAAATATAAGCAGTTATTTTGTGTACATACATATACTCATATACAGTTTCAGTGTTTACGAGTTTGTTTTCATTTTAAGGTTTAGGTATTTGCACATCTCATTCACACCTAACAAACCATGTTTTCATTATTATTTTATACAATTTTTGTTTACAGTGTTTGTCATTTTGTTCCTACAAAAAGGAATATCACTTGTCTTGCTTACGTTTTATAATATACAGTACTAGCAGAAACACGGCATCTAATGTTACCAAGAAATGTGTGTTACATATAGTGAGTAATAAGTATTTTTTTGAAAAACCAAGATCCATTCTCAAATTAATTGGAGGCCAAACATTATTTGTGTTCCGTGTAAAACCCGTAATTTTCACGAATTTCAATAAATTTCAACCAAATTTTCAAATGTCACAAATTTTGTGAGCCCCCCCATCTGCCTCCAATCTCCTCCGATTTGTCCCCCAATATTGCTGGTCACAGGCTTGGCATGTTATTTTTTAAAAATAAAGGGGCCCAAAAAATATACCTTGCACAGGGCACATGAAAAGCTCTGATTATACATAATGATAATACCTTGACCTTGTTAGTTTATCTACTCACTTTACTAAGCATCTAAATTTTAGATGCGTAGCCATTGGCTCAGAGCACCATCACATCAGTTATTTCGTAATGATTTAGTATTGTTATTTTGTAATGAATCAGTAAGAAATATTCAAAACATTTCTGCTTGGATTTTGTAACAGAGTGAAAAAATATCGATAATTGTAGATATAACTTATTTTATCCTACACAACATGATATATTGAAAATATTTTTCAGGAGGGTTTTTTTATAAAAGTAATAAGGTGTCCTTAGACAAATATTTGATAACTGCCGCTCTAATCATACGACCTTCCTCTGGTGTTCTCCAAGGTTTTGTGAAGAACCCCCTATTCTTTCCCCCTGAGAGTATGATTTGAGCAGATTCTGATGAAACTCTACAGGTGCTCGAGTGTTTGAAAGACATTAAAAAAATACCTAAGATCATAAGCGTAAAACCCGAGTAGGGGTGGGGGGACGTGTCTCCCTCATTGTTTTTAAAAACATTATTTTTTACCGTTAAGAATTAACCTATTAAGTAGTCAAGCTGTTATACATGTATGTTAAACAACTTTCAACTACACTAGTAGTGGTTGGAATTTGGGTTTCAACCACATTTAATCTAAAGCGTTTTGGAGTAAATGTTAATGCTTTGTTTATGAAAAGAATCAAACTTAAAATTTCAAATTTGAAGTGCTCCCCCCCCCTACATAAACCAAAGATTTACGCCACTGAGTCTGATCTACACGCGGGAGTTTCCAGGATTCGACTGCAACTCGCTACTTCCCCTAACCGTGGTTAGAAACTTAAGGGATACCACAATGCTACAAAACATCATTAACGGGAAAATTAACACTGACTTTATTTCGAAAACTTATTTTTATTTACCTAGGTTGACATCTAGGACGGTGTCACATCTCTTTTGCCCTCACCTACTAAGGACGATGCATGCAAGTCGCCATTATACAGAATTCAAAACTGTTACAGTGAAGACGACGATACAGACTTGTTCGTTCCTCGTACTAAACCTACAAGGATAACCAAAACGTAGCACAAATGTTCAACCTTAATCACTCACTTGTCTTGTTGTCATCGTATTGTTAAATTGTCAGTTCCAACACTTTTCTCTCCCTTGTGTTTAAGCATTTTTCATAATTTTATATTTTTAATTTGTATTCATACATTGTTCATTTTTTTCTTTAGTTTTTTTTCTTTTCTTTTCTTTGTAATATGAATTATCATTGATTTGTAACCTGTCTTGGCCGTTCGGCTGTTTGGTTATTGAAAATAAATACTAAATACTACAACTATTACTACTACTACTACTACTACTACTACTACTACTACTACTACTACTACTACTACTCCTACTACTACTACTACTACTACTACACAGTGTGTTCAGCAAATTTTCTGAGTGCAATGAATTAGAGGTACGAAGGCGTGAGAAAACCAATGTTCTTTATGGATGCCAATGATGATAATTTCTTTGGCCTTTGGCTCACTACATGTTTTCAGCTTAATTTATTCGCTGATCCTTAGATAAATCGGTTCTCTCTATCGCACCTAATGAGCGATGGGAAAAGGCAGTTGCATTAAATGGCTACGTGGGCGGTAATGGCGGTAAGCTTCCATAGCAGCTCGAGGTCAGTTTTCCTTTTTTGTTGGCCAAAAGTTTCCACCTGAGAAAGGTTGCCCATTTAATCCACGCGGCTTAACATTTCGGGGGCTTTAATTAAAATGGCATTGCCTGGTAGGACGGTGGCGCCTAATTGGCTGTCAGCGACCAGTAAGAACAAAATCGTTACCTGTCACTACATGGTTGTTCCTTCCTAGATTGCGTATCTATTCTGAAAACACATAATAAAATACCGGTACTTGAGGTTATACACTCAGATTTGTTCGCTATAATTATTTTATTAATTTTTCGGATATGCATTCATTGCAAATTCTCTGTTCATACGGTTAAATAATCTATACACTTTTTCATTGTTTGCTGAAACTGTTTTAGAAACACACCATTGTTTTTGGTTTGTTTTGACCAGTTTGTACGCTTTTTCTTAGTTACATATGTAGTTAATGTGTTGGCGCTAAAGTAACACACACATTATATGCAAAGCTAATGATATTTATATACTGGTACAGTAATTCAAGTGATTTTTTAGAATTTAAATTGTTATAATGCTTTATTAATCGACAATTTTGATATCGGTACTGTTTATTTCTATTTATTACTTAATTGGTTTTAGCCTTCTACAATACTTTTTCTTTTACTTTTAGCCTTGATCGGCAGTGGAGTTACAAATGGAGTTCTTCACTGTCTGGTGGCGAAACACCGGTGTTTGGATGACAACAACTGCGCTATCTTATTGGACATCATAGCTAAAACATGTGGAGATACTTATGGTAAGATAAAAAATATTTAAAACTTTTGCTGCCAAAATTTATGGATAATTGGTAAACATTTCGAGTAAAGTAACCATGAATAAATAATCATGTTAACGTGGGTTTTAAAAAACACTTATTATCGTTGTTGCTTACGTTAGTTTAGTACAGGACTGTATAATAAATACAGCTAAAGCGCGACTGAACGTGAAGTTTCGCGGACGCTTAGGCTGTTGACAATTGACTCTCATTTAACCGTGTGGAATCACCGTGTGGAATCACCGTGTGGAATCACCGTGTGGAATCGATTTATGAATATGGGTGCACAAAAACGTTGATATGGCGATTCCGCTTGTTTAACATGTGGGGCACGCCCATGTGAAGCTTTCCACTTATCTCGCACATGTTCCAATGTGCCCGTTGGGAACGTTCTTCAGGGAATTGTCAAATTTCCGATTGGGATTTCATGTTACGATTGAGACTCTAGTTAATTCGATAATCGTTTGCTATCATCAAATGGTTTGTTCTGATAAATCAGACATCAAGGCTTCTGGTTTAACATAGTTTCGTTATCTTTGCCACTCGTCAAAAGCAATGTGAATTATGTATTATCACTAATAGGCATATATTTCATGTTTAGGTGTTCTGAGAAATAGGATGTTCTGATAATCTTTGCTAGTTTGTTTGTTCGCTATGCCTTCTTAGGCTTTTTGACCGATCAGGACCAAATTTTGCATAGTGATTTTTTAGGACACCACGGAATTAAGTAACGGTTTTTCAGCCCCTTTTCCCATCCCCTTTCCAATATACCTTTCCCCTGACAGCTTCGTTTCCTGCAGCGCCGGCTGAATCAGCCAGTCAAACATTAACATGGTATTTTGCTACGTTGATAGTTGTCATTATTCGGTTGCTGCATTTTTAGTACCACTAGAATTATGCTTCTGGAATACCGTCGAAAATTTCTTTTTTAAACAAAAAATAAGTTAATGACGAAATAATTATTAATTAATAGTCTTAACAGTTATTTACAGTTCATTAATAGTTATTCATTGACAGTCTATTAAATAGTTATCAATTAACTACGTCTTTCCCCGATACAAACATCATATCAACTATTACATTAGAAATAAACTCAACACCATCTCCAAATGGTGCGAACTCCACGGATTAAATTAAATACTCTGAAAACAAACCGCATAAACCTGAGAAATCTTAATACTCCCTCGCCCACTCCTATCAAAATTCTAGGACTCTGGTTCGACCGAAACCATAATTTCTCATAGAGGCGTTTCATATGGAGGCCACTACAAAAAAATTAAACCGTCAAATCTTCTTAGTAAAAACCTTTAAAAATACACTAACATATAAATAAAAACCCACATATATCAAAACAAAAATCATTTCAATCATTACTTATGATATCATTTGGGGTGATACTAAAAGTTTTCGTTTACGTCGTTCACAAACTGCTTATCATAGAATCGCATAATTTGTAACTTTACTCGCCACCAATCTATCTCCACATTTCAAAGAACCCGTAGACTTATGTGCATTACCACTTTCCATCGACTACTTGAAATCCACAAATCTTAGAATCAGGAAACACCCACTTCATTTTTTGTTCCAATACCTACCCTCTGACCCACTTACCCGTTCTACGCAAATCTATTAATTTGCTCTATCATTCCTTCTCCTCAACTCAATCGCTATCGTCATGAATTTGAACTTTTGAAGCTAATAAGAATTATAAAATCAAACTTAAATAACATATTTACAGTTAATCAGCTCTGCCACCAGTCGCTCGTTTATTTTAGCTGGGGAACGACACCCAGACAGAAGATTCTACGAATCCAAATGTCACTATTCAATCCCAAAATTTAATGATACAGGACCAACACAAAATCAGTATACAGAGTTGCCCCACTCTACTATTACCCAAATTAACTTGAAGGCTAATTTTACCCAACTACCATAACTATATCTCCAAGTCTATACTCCGTCGGATCTGGGAAAATCTATCCTTTTTATTCTTATAACAAAATATAAAATAAACTAGACAACAAAATCCTTCTAATTTAGAAGACAAAAATTAATAACAAACACTTAACTAAAGTGAAGTTGATGGAACACAGACGCAACCTTTGTCTTAATCTAATTACACAGCTTTCTTTTTGATATATTCATTTTCGCTTTCAAAATTAAACATTACACAAAACCTAATGATTCTCTGAATCAAAACTAGGATTTTAGTTGTTGAAGTTAAGTTATTTAACTTCAACAACTAGAATCCTAGTTAAACTTTACTTTGACACACCACAAAACGGAACTTTAACCTAGGCCTTATAACTATCCTGTTACACACCCCAACTTTCCGTAACCGAATATTATATTTACTCAAGTTCATAGACGATAACTTTTCTTCCACTCTTGGCTGATGTTCGATGACTTCTCAGCAGGTAAGTCTCCATTCAGCACAATACAACGTTCATAAAGTTTCTCCAGCGTCGTGACTATCACACAATGGATTCTCTGCTTGTCGATCCAAAAATGGCGATGATGGGAACAGAATATTTCTTTAACCGCAATTTTCGTCCAAATTCGAGTTACGTTAATTTCAGCAACAGAATTTATTTTACACACTTACAGAATGCGGCTTCTCACGCAAGACAAGAAAATAATTTTTTTTAACAATTCACGTTAACCGTTTTGGTGTTTTCAGCAACTACACATTAAATGTTAAATATTGCTTTATATTTATATTTCGAATTATTAACCACACTATTCAGTGTTTATCGCTAGCCCATAAAATGACGGTTTTAGGTATATATTTCGATTTAAAGTTGTTTATTTCACAAACAGCAGGCGCTAACCGCGTCATCCGGGTCATTGAAAGTATTAAAAAAAGTGGAAAAGCGTCAGTAACATCTTATGACACAGTTTCAAATCGGTTGTAATAAGCTTATAATGAGAACTTCGTTTAATAGCATGGTTGCACTGCAGTGAAATGACTCGGTATTCTAGTTTCGAAATTCAATCGCAGACTATTTTAAGATTTAATTTTAAACAATGTGTTTGAGCCAAAGCTACCCAATCAAAATTTGGCTTTTTTATTTTATATTTCGTTTTAAAGTTCTGTATTGTACCAAAAGGAAGCGCTAACAGCTTCATTCGAAAACAGGCAGCTAATGAAAAGCTTTCTATTTCTCGACATCCAATGGTTTTGAGCATGCTTCTTTTATCATTTTCGTTAACTGATTGTATGCTAACAAGATCAAAACTTAAAGAAAAAGTGGATCGGAGCTTTGGCAACACTTTACCAGGTAAAACCGATATTTAAATACTGTCAAGCTCGAAAATGACGCGACCTGGATGTCTCCAAATTTGACAGATAAAATTATCACGCAGGATTAATTAGTGTACCAAGTTCAAAGTGTCTACGATACTGGGAACATATGTTAAAACGAACTTCAAAAATTGAAACATGTTGAAACATTTTTTACGACCAGTCAAGTTAAATAAAAGGTTGTAAAAAGTAAACAAAGCAAAAAGTCCATATAAACATGGGTCTGGAAATAGACACTCATTTGCATACCGACAGTGATTATGGACAATAGGCTTGTGATTTCATCCTGTGTTATCCCCTCTGAATGGAAGCATACGTAGACTGGACCCATGTTTATATGGGTTGTTGGCTTTGTTTTGATGCGCAGCATCTTGTAGTTCAAATTTGACTAGAACTTTCAGGAACACCCTGTGTATTTCTACTCACTATTTTTCGCTTAATATTTGATTCCTATGTTGTAGATACCCCATTGATGCCCGACTTCTTTTTGGACACGGACTCTAATTTCGACCTGCAAAAGCTGCAAGAAATTAAAGCCTCTGCACCATCTTCTGGTACATCCAGCGGTGGATCGGCACCGACGTTGGGTGGGAAAGTAGAAGCAGTGTTCAAAAAGTTGGTTCCCCTTATCAACGAAGAAGTGGTGAAACAAATCGGAGCAACCTACAGTTTCAACTTGTCAGGTGCGTACTAGACGTCACTCGTCAAAAAACAATGTTAATATGTTGTGTTTTTTTTTTTTTCTTCAAGAAATGTCATTAGAAAGTATGTACATTGTGTATAATGTGAGTATAAATTTTTTGCAGGTGCTGAGAAAGGTTCTTGGCATCTTGATCTGAAGAATGGCGGTGGAAAGGCAGGGCCAGGTGAAATGGGCAAAACTGATGTAACTTTCACGATGGATAGTGATGATTTCCATAAAATGTTTTCAGGTAATCTGTAACTATCATCTTTCAGAGTGGTACGATGTCAATTTTTTTTTTTTATACAAGGATTGGATAGTACTGAGTGATTAATCATTGTACTGTCAATAATATCGGAACTGTTAACTGACATAGACAAGCAAAAAATGGGATTTTTGTATCCATGACTTTTGCATTCGTTCGTGGATTTAACCAACCACGGATTGAAAATAACTAACATATTGGGGAAAAATCAAAATTTTGAAAAGTTCAATATAGCAAAACTTGAATTTGAGGTGTGCACAATCTCATAGGCCTATTGTTTCATAATGTTTTTTGTTTGATATTAAATTTTATTAAATTTTTGAAACGAGAATTTTTTTACATTGGTTATTTGAAGAATGTTGTTTTAACTGATTTATTAATGAGAAACAAATCTCATCGGAGCCACCGAAAATTCTTGTGCATTGATTATAAGAAATATTTTGTTGATGGTTTCACTTTACATGTTTGTTGATGTTATGAATTCCTTTTACAGCGATGTGTATATACAATATTTTGAATTTAATTAATTGTGCAATATGTTTCTTTAGGTTCTCTCAAACCCACAGCTGCATTCATGACAGGAAAGTTGAAAATCAAAGGCGACATGGGCAAGGCCATGAAAGTTGAAAAAATAATGGGGCAGCTGAAAGGCAAACTATGAAGTCACAAGACGCTATTTGTGATTACGTAAAAGTAAATTGTCGGTGGAAAGTTAAGTGTAGCCAACCACACAAACGGGGGAAACAATAATGAACGACTAATATTAGTTTACACTGCATGTTATAAGTGAGAATGACGAATTGTAAAATTTGGTTTACAGCAAAAAAATAAGAATATTGTACGAAACTCTATTTTTCATTATGTTTTGACTAATTTCTGGTGTTTTGAAGCAATATTTTGTTCAAAAAATGATAGGATTTATTTTATAAGGATCATTAATTCATATGGTAATAAAAAAGAGATTAACTTTTTTAGTATGGTTGTCTGGTTGGGTAGTACAATAAGGAATGGCAAGAAAAACGTTCAAGCAATTCCAACGAAGTGGTCAATGCAGATATAATTGGTGTGGGTCTGAATTTAATCGTCTACCAAAGATAAATAAAGAGCTTTATTTTTGTTTTTGTAATGGATGAAGGGATATAACCTTTTGCATATATCAGTGATAAATGCATTTTGCATAGAGGTTTTCTCAGAATGTTGGATTTTCAGATCTTCTATATACATAAACTTGCGAGTTGGTGAAGTCTGTGCAATTGACTTTCCAAAATTCAGTTATATGCTTTTGGCAAAAAATCATTTTTGGGCTGGGGGGGGGGGGGGAAATAAAAAGACTAATTGTAGGAACGTGTATTGTGTTCTCGTCTTCATGCAGATTCTATGTGCTGATCCGTGTTCATCAATCGCCGTTGCTGTACACAGGATTGTGTGCAGAAATACATCCATGGTGAACTTTATGGATGATTTATGTGATTTTGTAGGGTATATTTTAATATCCTTGTCATTTGATTTTAAAGTGCTAGATTTAACATAAATTTAACATAAATAATAACAATTATAAATTTTAAAAGTAACAAATTTTTGAGTTTGAGTTTTAAATAACATATTCGGTATCAGCAATGTACAGTTAGTTGTCAGAGCCTTTCATCTCAAAAATGATTAAAATGGAGATAAGACGTTTTGGTAATAAGCTCTTCATTTTTACATTCAACGTAACGTTTCTAGCTTGTTACTTCATCAGATCCCGGATTTTGCAGAAAATGGCAACCAAATATAAAGATACTTTATACCCGCCTTTTTCAAATGGGGTTCCGCGAGGTGAAATTAAGAGTTCAGCGAAAAAATCAAAAAATTAAATTAATTGTATATGTCACTGCCAAAGTCTGAAGTTGGCCAAAGTGGGTAATGGCCAGCCAAATCGGAAAGTGGCCAATATCAGTTAATATTGACCGGCCAATGTTCGATCTTGTCTTGATTTCGGACCTTGGCCAGCCAGTTTGCAAAATGGCATAGGGC
>JAQIWH010008499.1:0-10195 GCA_034695005.1 Cryptops parisi | reverse complement strand
TATATATATAATTTTTTAATTTTTAATGTTTACGCGTATATTCACCAAAAAACGTGGAAAAATCGTTGACGTCTTTGTATAGTACTTAGAACGTCTTTTTGAAATATTTCAAACAATAATCCAACGCTTTGTGTTGGCATTAAGCCTGGTCTACACGTAACGTTTTATCGTCAGTCTGGCATGAAGATATCAGTTTGACGGATGAGACCGACGTAAAAATTGGCTCCACGCTACTTATTATTCAGTTCATGCAATTGGTCAAACTTGCCGTTCACACGTACCGTTTTGTTGGGGGCAATCTGGCGTGATGATGCAGAACTGACGACAAAAAGTTCACACGTGTCGATCGGGCTTTATAGAGTCGTTTAACCGAATTCTATTTTGCTATCGGTGATGTTTAATGTGCCAGGTGGATTGATAAATGTAGATTCTCGTATCCGAGGAACATTCTGCATGCATCAGACTGTCAACGAACGAGTGATTCTGAATTAAATAAACTCTCTCGTTACAACTCGCGCCATATCGGTCTCGATGTAGTCCGATATGGGCTTATTTTTCCAACGGGGGCGGCGGCGCTGTTTTTTTTTTGTGATTCTTTAACGAGTCGATCACGTGATCGATTCCTTTGAAGCGGTGCCGTATCTCTTTTATCTCTCATGTCCAATAAACAGGTGACGATGATCCTCGAAACCAGCTGCGTTTCCTTTTCTTTCCATCAGCACACACGAAATAAAGAAACACCCCCTACGGTCTTTTCGAAAACTTAATGCAACTGTTTGTTGGCCTCTTTAGGAAAGGATATAAAGAAACTATCAAGGGGTTTTATTTTTAAACCTGTGTGTGTAAACGAGATCAATTAACACACCGAGGAGTTCATTAATTGCGTCGCAATAAAGCTTTTCAAGAGCTCGAGTTGCAGGGAATCTTTTTTTTTCTCCTTGGAGAAAAATAAGGGGTGTATATAGTAATATACAGTACTAGGTGGATGTAAATATAATAATAATGATAATAATAATAATAATATATTAATAATAATGGAATCCAGATGCACAACTGGTTTTTCTTAGCCCGACATTAAATTGAGCATGAAATTAGATTATCGTTTCTTTCACGCTGTCATACACGAAGGACAGAGAGAGAATCGCTTTATTTATATCCAAATCTTTTTCTTCTTCTTCCTGTTGTATAAAGGATGGTTTTTCGTGAAAAACCGACTAAATATGGTAATGTTTTAAAAAAAGTTGGAAACTCTTTCTCGTCTGAGGAGGAGGAGATTGAAGAGAAAAGAGGACTTTTTCCTTTTTCACGCGCCGCCCTTGTTACTCCGGCGAATCGAGCAACTTGGTAATTAGTAGAAATTAATGAAATTTGCCAACTCGTCGTGAGTGGGGAGGATGGGGAGAATTGAAACGTACGAAGGAACCAAATGGGAGAAGAAAAGGGCTGAAAAATGCACCCGTGATGTTTTTCTGAGCTGCTTTGCTCTTAAACTGATTAGACGAGGGGGAAATGCTGCTAAAACGAAAGTGTTGCCGACAAGCTTTCCCATCACAAGCGAAAAGGGGGTCTCTCTCACTCTCGCTTAAAGTGGATCTTTCATGCAAGGGTGGACATGTGTCGTCTTCTTTATACCGAAAAAAACAAACTTGACGCTTAAGCAAACTTCACTTGCCGTGTAGTGGGATTTCAGGAGCCCGATACTCGTCTTTCTCCTCGGTGATTCGTTCAGCGAGGCACTGAGCATTGTCGGGCGAAGGCTCAACAATGCTCACGTGGATGCGATTGCGATTAATCAACGTGAATACGCAACAAAACTCACGTCATCACTAATGCGAATACGTTGCGAATTAGTTTAGGATTCACAATGTTCACGTGAATGCTGAACAAGTGATGAAAACATTTTGTACTGTATTTATTTTGGACAACTTTTTAACGTGGCGTGGTTTGATCAGATTTTTAAAACTACTTGAAACGAACACGTGGAACGATATCTTTTGTTGATTTGTGTTCAGTGTTTATTCGGATGGATTCACAACGATTAGTGGTTGCCCAGATGAACTTTCATCAATTCATTTTCTGTTGTACCGCTTGACATTTTTTTTTGCTGTATATTAGTTTGTGCTATCGATCCATTTCGGATTAATTTTAAATATAAAATAAAAGCTAAATGTGTAATTAACCCTATCATCATTCAGTTCTGTAGGTCATCGGGAAATCTACCAAAAAACGAGCTCAAAAGAGGGCTAGCGTTAACATCAAGTGAAGTTAAATAAAAGGTTGTAAATAAATAACAAAAATGTCCGGTTTTTTAAAGAATCGAATTATCGAGGCTCTGGTTATGAGCATTTTGAATTTGTGATGATGTACAGTGGTAACATTTTCAAAGACAAATTTGTGTTATCTTTAGCAATTGATGATTATGCATATAAATAACTAGGCACTTTATTTGACACGGTGGGTAACAAATTTTAGCTATTTAATGTTATTTTATCAATGAATTGCTGATTTCCGGATTTTCGGAATACGCTTAGTCTACAATTAACCACTTTACTTCATAACGTATATGACGATATGACGTATATGATTATTTTATTAACATTTTGTAGAACATTTTGTCACAATAATGTAGAAAATTAAAGCATTATTTCCTCATAAACAGTACTAAATGATTTTACCTTTACTCACGACTTCGGCATGTTACAATTGAAGGGCCTGGTGTAACAGGGTGTTAAGCAACATTTTTCATCAACAATAACCTGGAACCATTTTCGAATGTGTTAGGTGCAATTCTACCTTTCTAACGCGTAATTTTGAGCACAACAACAATATTTGTAAGATGTGAAGTAACCCATAAGCGATGCAAGTTCATATCTTCAAACGCGTTTTCCTCGAAATTGTAAAGATGTTACTTAACTTAACACCCTTTTACATTAGGTCCTTCAATTAATTTAACGCAATTCAAGCTCACTTTTTTGTTGAATATTTTTCCGTTGATTTTTTATGCTATTTTATTATATTTTTTTACAGGATATGGGAACATAGCGCCGAAGACGGACTGGGGGAAAATAGTGACTATCGTGTACGCCATCGTTGGCATTCCATTGATGTTGCTGTGCATGTCGAACATCGGCGACGTGATGGCTCATTCTTTCAAGTTTCTTTACTGGAAAGTCTGTTGTTACTTTTGCGCCAAACCGAAACGACCTCGTCGCACGAGGAGCAGCGTTCGGAGTCGAAAGGCTTATTCTTCGACGAGGAGTCGTCCCGGATCGAGACGACATCCTCCTTACCCAATGGACGGCGGTCGACCGCCTTCCAACACGACCAGTCGCACGAGCAGCTACCGCTCGGGCCGATCCAACCCCGAAGAGGAATACGATTCGATACACGACGACGTGTACGGGGGACATTCGCTGCCTTCGCCCAACGCTTGGACGGCCATCGAAGTTCAGCCGGGATTCTCCGAAGTGCAACGTCCCGCCATGATGAACAGCAAGTACGGACTGGGGAGCAGCAAAGAGGACCTCAGGGTGGATCTCTTGTCGCCCGGAATGGAAAGGAAGAGTTCCAGCAGGTACAGTCGACAGAGCTCCACCCGACGAGGACACGTGAAAGAAGAGTACGTGGTCGACGAAGTCCTCGAAGACGTGGAAGAGATGTCGGACGACGACGAAGAGGACGAACAGGAAGTCAGTCCCGACAGACCGGTTCCCATTTGGCTGTGCGTGGCTTTGGTCACCGGTTACCTCTGCGGAGGTGCCGCCATCTTTAGGTTCTGGGAAGAATGGGAGTTCTTCGATTCCTTCTACTTCTGCTTCATCACCCTCACCACCATCGGATTTGGCGATTTCGTACCGGGAAACACGGTGACCGAAAACTCGCAAGTCACTCTGTCGCTGTGCGCCGTGTATTTGCTGTTCGGAATGGCGTTGTTGGCCATGAGCTTTAATCTCGTGCAAGAACAAGTTGCGAGCTCCGTAAAATCTCTAGGGAAGAGGATCGGTATCATCGGCGACGATGAAGATGATGAGCGATGATGAGACGTCGTATAATTTTGAAAGGAGACTCGTTGGTAGTTTTTATACACATTTGTTTTTTTATATGCTATACTCTATCTTGAAATTTTGATGCCATTTCGAGATGAAGATGGTTTCGTAATAGAGTTCTAAGTGCCTTGAAAGTTGTTTTTCATATTGTTTTGGTTAATTATTAATGAACACCGAGACGGCATATTTCAAGTCCCTAATCGTTGTTTTTGTAAGATCGTTTTTTAAGTGTCTTTTTTTAGCTTTTGACATTTGATAACTACAACAGCAATAGTCGAACGGTCGACAGTTGACATCACGAATAGGAGTGCATTATTAAAAAGGTCATAAATTATTTATCATTGATAAATGAAAAGTATTTTTAAGTGTGTTGATTTTTTTTCTGGCTACATAGGATATTTGTTATACGACATATACAGGGTGTCCCCACAATGAAATGGAGGTCTTCGGGTAATATAATGATAAGCCACAGTTTTGAAATTGTGCGAGAGATCCGTATTTCCGGTGAGAAGCTCCCATAGAGTATCATACTGAGCAATAAGGTGATTCTCTACATTAAGCTGCCATTTTCTGGAAAATCCATCAAATGGTAAAGTAACAAGCTAGAAACAGTACTGAAGAACAGTTTGGTGTAAAAATGCTGTTTTTAATTTTAAAACTGTGTTTTGTTTTTTTTTACTTACTTTTGTATATACATTTGATTTGTCGTGTTTTTTGATACGAATAGATGTGCTGAACGATATTTTCAGAGAAAAAAAAAAGGTATTCTCTTTACGAATTTTATACGTTCACTATTTTTGGAATGTTTGATAAACATCTCTATTTGTGGGAGGAGAAAAAAAGCACGTGGTTTTTATTTTTATTGGTCACCGATGTATTTTTGATGACGTAGAACCATTGTTAAACTGGTGAGAAAAAGAAATGTTGACTTATAATATATTTCGAAAACAAGTCTATTAAAAATGCTGTTTTTTTTTTAAGCATACACTTTATATACGGTTATACTGTACATAATGAAAAAAAATATTCCATTTTTTTTTGCATTTTCGATTTATGCGAATTTTGATTTGAATTGATTTATTAATAGCAGACCCTAAGGTCTAAAACATTAAATCCAAAAATAACAAACAAATAAGTTCACAATTTAAATTATGCGGTTATCGAGTAATTCGATATTTGATTTATGCGAATTTAAATTTATGCAATCATTTAGAAATTCGATATTTGATTAATGCGAATTTTTTCGATTTATCTATATTTGCGATTTTTTTACATTAGACTTGATACAGTTTTTGATTTATGGGCTTATGCGGTTCTTGTTTTATGCGGTTTTTTTGTGGGTACATTGGACTATTACAGTATATTTTCATTAACGATTGTAGAAGGCAGTATACGTTCAATTTCCAGCTCATAGACTCACTCACAAGTGAAGCTAATATAAAGAGCATAAAAAAAAATAAAGATGACGTCATTCACGTCAAATCTTCTTTAAATATCTTTGCACACAAGAGGGGGCGAAATGTCTTTTTCGGTGCTATATATTGTTTTCAAAGAAACAAAACCAAGAAAAAAGGGACAAAAAACCGAACTGGATCGTAAATAAAACGCACATTTTTTGGTCTGTGTTTTTTCTTCTTCTTCTTCTAGTTTTGCTCGAAGCTGATGAATTTTGGAAGTTGTGCCAAACGTTTGTGAGTGACGAAACCCTTTGGCTCCATAAATTATTCGGTCTGCTTCTTCACGTGTGCTGTTCTAAGCAGAGTCCACATCGTCGCCTGGCAACTCCTTAGCATCTGCTTCACCATCACCTCGTAGTGACGTGACATCAAAAAGTAGAACAGACCGCGTCGCAACATCTTTGGTGAGTTGACTCCACAACTTTTTTTTCCATGTGACTTTTTTTTTTTAACAAATTTTTGGTTTTCTCTTATACAAATAGTTTAAAAAGGTTAAAAACAAATCGGTATGGATATATATATTACTGTATTGTACTTTTTTTTTAAAGTTTATTGCTGTTTCGTTTGTCGTCGTTGTTACGAGGTGTCTGAAAGGTTCTGTTCTAGTATACTTAAGACACTAGAGTATCCATAAAAAGAAAGGTCAAAAGGTTTCGTTGAAACCTAGCCAAACTTCACGAGGGATTTAAAAATATAAAGGCATGTCCACACTGATTTAGAGACTTTGTTTTCCGTCTGCTACTGACAAGATTTGAAAGAATGTTGTCACAGGGGTGAAAAAAAGTGATTACTTTGATTTATAATTTCAGTTTGTCTGTTTTTTTTTTTTATACTTTTGTTTATTTGTTACGTGTTTTTTTTTTAATTCTAAATACTTGTTGAATAGGGTGTGTTTTTTTAGTTAAAAATAATTACGGAGGGTTTTTTTTTTTTATTTATTTAATTTTGTAAAAGAAATAGTTGTAGAGTTTGAATCAGAGATGGCGCTACACGTATCGAATTCGTTTAAATTGCATTTTTGTATTGTTCAAGGCGGGAATTTTGAAACTAGTCAATGGCTTGGTGGGTTTTATGCAATTAATTAATAGTTTTTCTTTTGATGTTTGATAATATATGTTATGGAATATAGGAAAGTATGACAAATATAATAGAATAGTTCTCTGATAGGATGATTTTTAGTTTTATGTGCTTGAAGTGTATTATTAGTTCAATACAGTCCTCAAGAACCGTGAACATCGTACAACGAACCAATCAATATAATACAATACAATAAAACAAGTAAAAGGTAGCAAAGCTACACCAACATGATGAAAATCAAGTATAGCACAATACAGACAAAACAACATCGGACTAAGAATGACTGACATGCTGGAAAAATAACGTAGGAAAAGTATTCTTTCATAACCACTTGTAAACTTATGTCTTATGACATTTTTTACATCCAAATATATTTTTTACAAATTTATTATTATGTTGCACTACCATCAACCTGTCACGCATTCCGATTCCTCAAAGGAATATGTGAAAGGGGTGATGGATTAAGTTTTATAAACAGACGGCATTGAATTTGTGTCACGCGAGAAGGATATTTTGTGGGGGTTATCGTCTCGTGTAGGGGGTAGTCTTCCACCCTTCGATGTCGTCGTGGAAGCGCGATAAGGCGATGACGTTGGCGGTCCGTGGCTGATCTCTGTCACCCGATAACGTTGCTGCCCGACTCGAATGTGTCTACTTTAACCCTATCGTCATCGGCTGCGACGTGATTGGTCACGTGGCTCATTCCGGAAACGGGTTGACCCGACGTTGATTTAAGATTGCGGATAACCCCAACCAACCTCCCCCCGCATCGTCCGATTTGTCTCGCGTAGCGTCGTCGCCCGGAATTCTATCCACGTTCGTAGCGTGCTGATCTTCAATAATATTGGTGAAACGAAAAAAGAAAAATAAGAGTGGAACTCTCAAATTAAATACTGTATAGGGATTGTATATCACGTGCATTCATTCCCGTTGTTTCATTAATTTTATTCATGGAGTTTCGTCAATGAGCGTTGTTTCAACTTTGTTCGCGACAAGACCGACCTTTAAAAGTTTAATTCAATCTAACAGGGAAAGTTTTATAATCAAGATTTCTTTTTTGTTTTATCATTATCTATCACATTTCGTGGATAATAGTGGATATTTCAGTTCACGGTTTCACTATTACGAGTTACATTTGTAAACGAATTTTATACGTTTACAAATGTTTAATTCGTTTACAAATTTCTAGGGCACGTAGAGGGGTTCAAAAGGAACAACTTTTTCTCACACGAAAAGTTCCTGAAAAAAACGTGTCACGTGATACAGACGCCCGAAATGCTGCTTGTATTCTGATGCGATGGCATGGTTTGCTTCCACTTCGCAGAACAAGTGTGTATTACGGTGGAACTCACCATACAAGTAGAATTTCGGGCGTCTGTATCATGTTCATGTGACACGAATTTTTTCTGGAAGGTTTTTCTTTTGGACCCCCTATATGCCCTAGAAGTTTGTAAACTAGGTCTTGAAACGTGCTGTATAATTAGACAGTATTACAATTTTTAATACTTATGAATTTAGAATGCCCCATTTTACACATCAAACTTTTTCATCAAAATTCTATCGATCCCAACTGTTTTTCTGACGGCATGCACTTCCAGTGCGTTTCGTTGTTTGTCCTAAAACGTCAGAAAACAGCTGGAATTGATGGAATTTGATTGAAAAAGTTTGACGTGTTTAATTTATTTTATTTATTTTAAATTTCACGTCTACTAGAAACAAAACTGTAAAGAAAGATGCAGAAATTCAATCAAGGAGTCAGAGTCACAGATCCCTGAATTATATGTGATTTAAGTATTGTTAGAGAAATGGTTGCACTTAAATGGACGTACAAGTAGCATTAGTGAATAATTAATGAATTAGTGTGTAGTGTAGTGAATAATAATTGAAATTTTTCGTATGCTAAATGGTAATTGATTCCATATTAAAAATGAGCTTCAAGTAGCCCATACACATCAAGGCAACTAGGCAAGTACAGAACTTTAAACGAGTCTTTTCCTCGAAATTGTTCAAATGTAACACCCGATTACACCAATGCTTTTGATTCTGTAATCTGCGCTCATCAATGTCTTCTCAAAACAATAGGAACTGAGGCACAGCTCATGCGCAGTTGGTTTTTACTTCAAACAAGTACTGTAGTGTCAAATGTAGAATCGATGACTTCAATCTTATAATAAAACAATCTTTATCTCAAATCAATGAGTTAGTGATTGAATACAACATTGTGCGTCATGTCACATTGGGATTTCATTGTTTTCTTTCGTGGCGTGGATCATGAGTGAAGGAACAATAATCTTTATCGAAAGATTTTTTTGTTGATTTAAACAAAAAAAAAAGCTTCAGACTTGTTCCTGTTCGAGATTCGTTCGAGACTGGTTCGTTGTTTATGCATGCGACGGCTAGGCGTAGGTGATCTGTTGCGGGGGCGGAAAGGACGAGCCCCACGTGACCTGTCACGCTGTCGCGGGTCGAGAAAAGCTCGTTGTGGTGATCACGTGATGGGTCGTTTCCCTTAGGAGGCAGAATATTCCCACCTGACGACAGGTATTGTTTGTTGTTGCCTGTTATTATTACCATTGGTGCTGTTTGTGGTGGTGTTATGAAGAAGAGTAGCCAACATTCGACGATGATGTTCATTTTGGTTTCGTTTCTGATTGGGTGGATTATTTATTCATGCGTCGATGGTTGTCGGTTATGTTGGATGAGATAGAGGGGGGTGGGGGTGGGGAGGTGATTTATTGTGGCGGATTGTTGTCTCTCTCTCTCTCTCTCTCTCTCTCTCTCTAGTTCGAAAACCGGCAACCATGATGGATTCGAGAGGGCCCTGGTCGAGGGTTTAAAATCCATCAACATGGACGCTACGGGAGATGAAAAATGCACGCGTTTATGGACTGGATTAAATAAGTGATGGACAGCGTATAGACGAGATGAATCGGCGAATGACCATCCACATAGACCTGGTGAACGGTGGTATTGGAAACTTTATTTCGATTATTCAAGAGTCGAGGTGGTGTAGCCAAAGAACACTTGGCACTTTCAAATTTAAGGAACAATTCCTGTCAATTGTTTATTTATAGAAAGTTTTGCACAAAAATCTGTTAACTTCAGTTGACAGGCTTTAAGTTACAGGCTAATTAAAAAATGTAATGATGCCGTCATTCCCAATATCGTGATAGTTTATAAATGCATTGACGCCATTTTTCTAAAGATCGGTATCCTCCCCCCCTTGTTTTGGAAGTGAAACGAGCAAGTAAAACAACCAGGAAGTGAAACGACAAAAAAAAAAGAAATGAATAAACATTTCAGATTTACAATAGTCGCGTTCTATATTCATGCGCCAGAAATTCCGAAAGTGCAAAATTGTAGGTAACCCAATGTCCGTATGCTACAGACTGGTTTAAAACGGGTATCAATATACAGTGGAAACCTGCTATTCGTTTACCCCTCTATTCGTTCAAACTCGGTATTCGTCAAACTAAATTTGACTCGCTATTCGTTCGTTACTTCGGAATCCTGTTAACCCCTCTCAACAATCCTCTTTGCCTCTGTTATTAACAACCTACATAAATTAGATCTAACATCCGTATTACTAACCTACGTTGATGATAACGTCTTACT
>JAQIWH010008498.1:0-10196 GCA_034695005.1 Cryptops parisi | reverse complement strand
CTCAGTGAGATAAGCACGTTTGCATGTCAAGTGGTGCATAACATAGCGAATTTAGTTCAAATTGTGTAATTTCAAAACTGTCAGATCCTTCTTCCTCTCTTCCAGTAGATATGGCTGGTTTTCAATCCTCTGGATATGTAAATGTGGCCTCTCTGGTGTTCAAGGCCTAAATTGAAAGAATAACTCCTTCCCAATGGAGTAGTTAATTTATCTCATGTTCACAATATATCATAACAGCACTTTCTGTATTATAACAGAATTTTTTAACACAAAGTAAGCATATCAAAAGAATTCTATACTACCTTTATAAGTATATCATGACAAAATATTACCCTCAGAGAAAACGAGCGAAAAAGGGAAAAAATTTCTCTACACAAAAGAATACGTCCACTTTTTCAGGATATCTGTGCTCATAAATGCACCATTTCATTCACGTTAAGTTATTTTACATAAATTGGTCGTTTAAATAATACATAAAACATTGTCGCATGATCATCAACACATCTTGATTATGCCTTTTTCCTTTCTGACAAGGACAAAACAAAAACACACACAAAAAAAAGTTTATGATGCCTTCCCTTCAAAAAAAAATCCTCTTTTTTGATACCTTCCCCTTCAAAAAAAAAAGTTTTTTATGATACCTTCCCCTATTTTCCTTTCCCCTTTTCTTTTTTTTTTTTTTTTGCTTGTAGTATTTATACTACAACAAAGCGTCAAAAAAAAATTAGTTCCGCTCTTTTCTGGTTTAACAGCACTACAATTTTCGCTTTTAATTCCTTCGTCCACTGTTCTTCCCACCTTGTCCCAATGTTTTATCATTTAATTATTAATTATATTTGTATCACAATGCAAACATTTTTTACCCATCAATATTTCAAAATTAGAACAAAATTATTTCCAACTTACCCCAGAGTCCCTCGGCACGACCGTCCTTGTCTGTATGAATGATCTTTTTCTCCAACTGTTCCTCCTCAGTAACCGTCTTTCTCTTCCCCCCCTTTTTTTTATTTTAATCGTTCTCTTTCTTATCGTCTAAATACTGCCATTACAAATGAAAATATATAAAACCCCACCAGTACTATCAAAACCATATAAGCCACCTTCATCCAGCCCATCATCGTTCCCATCCCCATTGATAAATTATCCCAGAAGTTTGAATCCGGTGCTGCATTCGCGCTCACAAAAACACTAGATTTATTTGCTTCATATAAGCGTATTTCTGGTTCATCCAGGCAAAAATTCAAGGCTTCACAACTTTTCCCTGTTCTCGAACTCAAACATAACTTTTCAGTATAACATTTCTTTTCTGCCTTAAACTGTATTTCCAGTTCACTTGGGACAGTTGATAGGTGCACGGCGCGAGTTGAAACAGGAATGTCATAAAACTGTACGTCTACAACTCCTGGCAAACATGTAGAATGCGCTCTAATTTTAATGCTAACCAATACTGGACAAACATAACATCCCTGTATTGAGATAATGGAATCTATCCTCGGACAGACTCTCACTAAAGATAAGTGCACTTTATAATCTTTTAATGTTAAATGAACCACAACAGGTGCTGATTTCAAAAGTGTTGACATTATTTCGCCAGTAGGCCCTGCATATAATCTATGGTTTGAAACCGTCAGTGGAAGCATGTTTTCTTTAGTCTTTAACACCGTGTCTAAATAACCTATATGTTGATAGCAAGTCATTTCTGCCATGTAAAATTTACATCTAACCATACTCTCTGCAAAAATCCCCTGGTGTTTTCGCGGAGAGGCCGTCTGAAAATCCCCCACACTTCCAGCAATTGGCCTATTTATGAGAGAAGCCTTCTCCAAATATAATTCTCTATTTGACAACACTCTTCGCAAAAAGTTGGACTGCACAATCTCCACTGGCTGGTCATAATTCCCCAAAACTTCCACTCCCATGTGATTTTGTGTAATTAAAGAATCCCTAACCTCATATGCAGTCTCAGTACCATTCATTTTCTCAACCACGCTCACATGACTTTGACATGAGACACCCTGTATTTTTAACACCTCCACGGCTCTTTCCTGGTCGGGAACCAAATACCATCGATAATGTAGACACGACTGGTAGTGAATTAAGGAACAGAGCGCAGCCAGTCCAGGTCTAGCCTCGCATGACGTTACGCCTGAATAGGAAAGAGATTCCCTTGTCATTGTTGGAAAACTCCTACCGTTTACACAATGTCTACCCCACGAACAATCTGTATTTTGTGGACAAGCCAACATCGAAATAGATCGCATCTCTACTGGAGCTGTATAATACTCTCGTTTTACACTCCATTGACATACCACCTTTTCAAATTTAATCTGCAATTCTAATAAATTCATACCACTCTCATCAGTCATCCAGACACATGATTGATACTGCAAATTTTTTAATGTTATCTGAGCTTGTGAAGATATGCTGCATTCTTCTCCTTCCAACGTTTTTTCACATGCAGCAACCTTACTTGTAATAATTTTTTGTTCTGTGCATGTTGAAACAACTCCAAACAATAAAAAGATTATGCCCAATATTACAATAGCCCACATAGGACGTTCAATCGTAGCACTAGGTTGTTTATTTGTCAGGGACTCCACTTTTTCTTCCATTGTTTGTTGTATTTGTTTAATGGACCCCTTTGCTGTGGCTCCTGTGATCAAACCAGCCAGCATTGTCAATCTGAATATCTTTTTTACTATTCGTATCGCGACTCTATAAACAGCGTACATGATCATAACAATTTGAAAAAATGCTTGAAAAATTTTTGATATATATGATATAGTTATACCTGTAATGACCAGTAGTAATGCTATTACTGCATATTGTGCTGAATGGGGCAAACACTTATAATGTTTAAGCGCATCAGTACACCACAGACAAGTCAAACGCTCACACATGTTAGTCCCTTCAATAAAAATACGACCCTCGACCGCTTTTCCTGTTGGTTCAACATAAATCAAATGTAGCTCACCAGCTTCATAAAGCATCATGTTTGGCAATATAAATGCACTCCGTTTCTCAATTTGCTTTACAATTTCCACACCACCCTTACGCAAAATCAAAGACCCTGCACCACTACACACGATAACATGGTCTGTTGTTTTAATCCAAACCTTGTCATTTCCAAAAATATGCTCGTCCAAACTCTTTAAACTTCTAGTTGTCGCATTCTTTTTATGCTCTTCAGCTATTTCGTCTTCCTCTATCTCCACACTACTAGGTATAAAGGATTGACAAATTTGATAAGACACCAGCGCTGGATTTTTTAAAACACCCCCTTTGGTTTTCACAAAAACAACAGTACTTGCCTTAACTACTTCACACCTACATTTTGACGCCTTGTAGCATGGTTCTGCCCTACAGTAGTCGTCTGACCCAGCACAATGTCTTTTATTGCAAGCACACGCTTCCCCTTCTTGAGTACAGTTATAAAACAGGTCGCTCCCGTCATTGTCCGCTATCTGTTGTATTTGCACCTGCTCCAAGGGGTAAAAAGTACCATTCTCCACTCGTGCTTTGCTTTCCCATGCTATTACGCAATCTATACATCCATGAATGACACAGGCTTTTTCTGGCAACCCTGCTGTATTCTGAATTCTATCTAATACAGTCATTAGTTTACCATGTAGTACTTGTTTATTTTCTACCAAAAATTTTGGATATTCGGGAGCAATTGCGAGTTTTGCCGCAACCTGTAACATTACCAAACCCACCAGTAAAGAACTAAAACAAAACTTCATCTTTTCTCACTTTACAGCCTTTCTCTTTTTCCACCAATGTGTATATCTAAAAATAAAAAACAAGTTGTTCTCAATATGTAAGTCCCAATTGGATAATGTACAATTTTAAAAAGATTTCTCCCACTTTTTCATTCCCCATGATACATTTTATTTTAAATTAGAACAACAAAACAACAAAAAAAAATTTTTTTTTTTTTTTTCAAACAACAAAAAAATTAAACTCCCTTTGCCTCCAAAACTGCCTTTCTCTTTTTAATAGCTTTTAGTTTTTCTAAATGTTTCTCCAATGGAGATAATATTTTGTAAAGACCCTCAATTACCCTGTCAGGAAAACCAAGGTTCTCATCGGACGCCACCTCACGCTCCTCTATTGGTCTGTCTCGTTTTTCCACTTGTTGTCCATTGAGAGGGTCTACCACTGTCTCCAATTGACACATTTTATCTTTATGCATTTCTAATTCAACATGTTTCACATTTTTACTACTCATATTCAACACTTCATTTTTATGGGAATTACCTGCCACTCTGCCTTTAAATTGTGAGGGGGAAACGAGATATTCTGTAGCCATTTCGGCACAGGCACCTTTCTCTCCCCTCTTATTGGTTACGGATAGCACTGGACATAAATTTTCGTCAAAATTGTCGTCACTATTAGTTGCTTCCCCACCATCACTCTCACTCTCACTCTCATTGTTACTCTCACTCTCAGCTAAATATTTTTTCTTCACTCTCAAACGTTTACTTGCTGGTAGTGGTGAATCAACATTCGTAGGTGTGCCAAAATGGGCCCTATTGGCATCACCCCGTACAGTTGATGCACGTGCTACACCACTCACTAGCATTGTGTTGGTGACAGGACCTCGGGACCGCAGTGCATACCGAGGTTGGTTTATAACAGCAGGAGTAGTTTTTTCCTTGTTGGTTGAACTTGGTTCCCCCACCTCTACTCCCCCCAGTCGAGACGACCCTGTCACCCAGTCAGGAGGTACAACATCCTCCTCCATAAATTCCCATTCATCTTCTTCTTCACTTGAACTGTGGTTACCATGTGGCATAACTTCTTTGAGCTTGTTTTCTCCTGTAGAAACCTCACTGTCACTTACTGGATCCCCATTATATATTTCTTGATACATCTCTCTATGAAGGCAGGATTTTAATCTCTCTACATGAACAACACTTCTCTTCTTTGGATTTGCCACCCTTTCAATTTCATAATTCACATTATTCAACTTACGCACTATTCGATAAGGACCTGTACACAACCTACTTAATTTTTTTGTACGCCCCTTTTTAATCATGGGGGTGTAGAGCCAAACAACCTCTCCTGCTCCAAATGAAACATCCTTTGCCTTTTTACCTCTTTGTATACACTGCTTTTCAGCAGCCTCTCCCAACCTAATTCTTGCTTGTTCAAAGACGACAGGCATTTTTTCTGCCAATTCCTGCACGTACGTTTTTGTGTCTGCATAATTTATTCTTCTTGGAGCAGTGATAGCCTCGCATGGTAACAAAACCTCTCGTCCATACATTAAATAAAATGGTGTTTCACCAGTGGAAGAATTGACAGCGCTACGATAAGCCAGCACTGCCAATGACAAAAAACGATCCCAATCAACTTGCTCCTCTGACACATAATGAGACAAATATTTAACCAAGGTCGCATTGTACCGTTCCACCAACCCATTCGAAGCGGCGTGGAACGCGGTCGTCCTATATTTTTTGATACCCATCAACTCACATACAGATTTAAACAATTCCGAGCAGAAATTAGAACCCTGGTCAGTTAATACACTCTCTGGAACACCATACCTGGCTACAATGTTGTCCACAAAACATCTAGCAACAGTTTCAGCCTTCTGGTCTTTTAATGCAAAGGCTTCCGGATACCTTGTCAAATAATCCATTATCACCAATACAAATCTTTTTCCTTCCAAGGTCACAGGAAGTGGGCCCAAGATATCCAAGCTACATCTTTCATATGGCCTAGACACAGGTACATGTCTCTGCAAAGGAGCCTTCCGACGAATTTTTTGTCTTTGCGCACATGAAATGCAAGTACGACAATGTTCTCTAACATCCCGGTACATTGTTTTCCAATAATAAAATTTCCTAATTTTTTCTAATGTCTTTTCAAACCCAAAATGGCCTGCAGTGACACCATCATGATTTTCGGTGATAACCCATTCACGCAGTTGTTTGGGAACCACCAGTAAATATGTCACCTTGCCATTTTTTTCACTCACCATTCGAAGCAACTTTCTCTCATCCAAACAAAACTGGGAAAGGGGCTGTGTAATACTACTAGGGTCGCTCGTCAACCCCTCGAGATAAGAGATCAACCCTCCCCATTCTTCGTCTTTTTCTTGAGCTCCCCTTATCTTTTGTGCATCCCACGTCACTTCCCCCTTTTCTGTGGTTTGCCCTGGGGCATCCACAAAACACACCTCTTTAATTTTGGGTATTCGACTCAGACTATCAACATTATTGTGCATTCTTCCCATTCTATAAACAATGTCAAATTGATATTCTTGTAACAAAACTGTCCATCTTGTAATCCTACTATTTGGTGATTTTGTTTGAAACAACCATCGTAATGGACGATGATCTGTTATAACTGTAAATCGCTTTCCCAAAAGATAATTGCGAAACGAATTTATGGCCCAGACCACCCCCAAACATTCTTTTTGAACTGTTGAGTAGTTCTGCTCAGCCTTGTTCAATTGTCTACTCAAATATGCAATTGGGTGCAACCAACCATCTTTACCTTTTTGTTCCAACACAGCCCCAATAGCCAAATTGCTAGCATCTGTACTAACAAAAAATTTTTCATCATAGTTAGGAAACATCAACAGAGGTTCAGACAACAAAGCACTCTTTAGGCGATTAAATGCCTCCAAACACTCATCGTTCCACTCAAAAATCGCTTTCTTTTTTGTTAAAGCTGTTAATGGCTTAGCTATCTTAGCACAGTTGTTTATGAATTTACGATAATAATTTATTAAACCCAAATACGCCTGCACGTCTTTTACATTGGTTGGCACAGGATAATTTTTTACAGCTTCTAATTTACCTGGATCAGGCTCAACTCCTTGACTGCTGACAATGTGACCAAGGAATTTGATCCTTGATTGAGCAAAATGACACTTTTTTGCCTTGACTTTTAAATTGGCCCCTTCCAATCTTTCAAAGATTTGCTCCAAATGTTCAAGATGTGACTCAAAAGTAGGAGAAAAACAAATAACATCATCAAGATATGCAAAACAAAATTTTTCCTGCAACCCTTGCAACACAGAATTTACCAATCGCTGGTACATTGATGGCGAATTCTTTAATCCCATTGGGGCTCTTAAAAACTCCCAGTGGCCATCAATGGTACTAAAAGCAGAAAGAGGAATGCTTTCCTCATCTAACTTTACCTGGAAGAACCCCTCCGTGAAATCAAGCGATGTATAATATTTTGAATTTTTTAACAAAAACAGAATTTCATCAATATTTGGGAGAGGGTATTTGTCAGTGACTGTGTTTGCATTTAATCTTCTATAATCAATGACGATTCTAATTGAATTATCTGGCTTGGGAACAATTAACAAAGGAGCCGAAAAAGGAGAAACACTAGGCCTTATTATTTCTGCATCCAACATTTCTTGGATTCGCTCTTTTAGGGCTTCCCTATACACTGCAGGGACCCTATATGGTTTTTGTGCAATTGGGGTGTAGTCATTTAACACAATCTGATGTTGTGTCACAGGCGAAAAATCATCTTTAGTTAACTTAGCTACAAATAAATGTTTGTATTTATCAAGCAAGTCAAGCACCTTTTCTCTTTCCCCTCCCGACAAATGACCTAATTCAAAACTACCTTCTGTTATGGGGGCCTGCTCCCCAGGAAAAAGCATATCAGACAACCCCTCGAGGCCATCTGGTTGGACCCCTACCTCTTCCTCTTCTCTTTCTCCCCTCAGGTCCTCTATTCTTAAAACTTCCCCCTCTTCCCAGGTGACCAACCCTATTTCTTTTACTACCCCATCACCACAACTAAACTCCTGCGTCTCTCCATTGTAAAAACATTTGTTTTCTTTTATAAAATCAATGCCCAAAATACCAGAAACACCCTTTGCCAGTTCCCAATTCACAACATAAAATGGGTGGGTAAATTTCATGTGCTCCATTTCAAAATCAACTTCAAAACAACCAATTACCTCTTTAAGTTCATTACCAACCCCCTTTATCTTAATTGTTTGTATTATGTCACAAGGTGGGCTGCTATTAGCAACCCTATCAAAAACCTCCTTTGTTAAAATCGAAATCTCAGCTCCTGTATCAACAAGTAGAGTCACATTCTTTGAACCAATCTCACCTTTTACAATGGGCAAAGACACATTTAAGTTAAATATTACAACGTTTTCAGGGTCTCTTTCCTTCGCCAACTCCTGCTCTATTGACCCTTCTGGCAGGAGGGCCTCCCGTTTCCCGAAAACCCCACTTGAGGATTGTTCCTCTGAAAGTTATTGTTACCATTCCCCCTCCCATTGTTCCCAGGTCGTGATTGTCTGCGGCTCGCCGATGGAAATATCTGCTGGTACTCCTTGAACGGAAACTGTTGCCTAAACTCTTGGTAAATATCACCCCCCCTACTCTGGTGTCTCACATCACACTCTCTCCCATGATGCCCCATTCGATCGCACACAAAACACTTCAACAGAGGGCGCTTTTCGCAGTAACGCGACAAATGGCCGAAACCGTCACAAACAAAACAACGTCGTTGAGTACATTCTCTGGAAATATGCCCCAAACGATCGCAAAAATAACACCTAATAGGCTGTCTACCCTGTTCTCGCCCTTGGAAAAAACCACCACGTTGATTTGGCCTCCCCCAACGCTGTTCCCCTCGGGCCCCCTGTTCATCTTCCCCAGACCACACACCTTTCCTAGGCTGCCACTCAAAGGAGTTATTATGGAGAGGCGGTTCTCCCTGGTTTTCTACTCCTTCGCATTTGTGCGCACCTCCATTTCTGTTCTGGAGATTTAAAGATTCCAAAACTTGAACCAAACGCTTAGAAAAATCCTCCTGTTGTTGTTTGGGCGACACAACTTTTGCCTCCGCCACGTTAACTTTGGCCTTTGCCCCCATTAATTGCTCGTTTAATTCCTCCTCTTTTGCAAACTCTACTGCTTCAAAAAAATTCTCTGGTTTCTTACTTAATACCGGACGCTTTATGCGTGGAAGCAAACCGGCCAAAAACTGAGCTAACCATAATTGTGATCTAGCCTCTTGCACGTCTTCATTTTCACCCATTAACAAGGTACGCCCTTTTGCTTTTAATCGCGTTGCAAACTCTACAACGGACTCATCCTGTCTCATTTTTAACTCAAAAAACTTTTGAAAAGTTGCAGAAGGCACATCTATTCGTTTAAATCGTTCTATCAGTGCCTCCCTGATAGCCGCGAACGTTTTATGTTCTGTCCCATCAAACCTGTCTTCCAAAAACTCCAGGGCCAACCCCTTACATTTGGTCTTAGTTACAAAGTATTTATGGAAGTCGGTCCAGTTACCCAACTGAGCCGCCTCTTCAATCTGATTTAAGAACCCCTCTATGTTAAGACCCTTTTCGTCTCCACTAAAGGTCCCAATTAGCCCCGTGTATCCTGACAATTGGATGGGTAATCCTTCCTGGGCGGGAGGCAACCTATGTGGGGCTCCCCCGGCAGCACCAGACCCAGCTCCTTCACTTATACTCATTATCGCAGCAGTATCTGTCTCTCTCTCGAAAAGTTACAAGAATCCTGGTCACGGCACCACGTTGTCACCGGGCAGTTTCGCAATAATTTATATCGTACTTAGAATTTGTCTAGAGATTGTATAGTGGTAATTTGTTTTCAAATTTCTATAATTTAAACTTTTGCGTTTGTGTTTATCCAATTTTCTATATAACTAAATTCCAATCAACAATGAGGTGACACTTCTGATAGATTGATTTCCCCTGGTTTGTAAACTATACCATTAATCCAATTCTATCAGGTTCCAGATTCTTAGAGGATAAGGTAATATCCCCTTTTTCTCGTAGTGAGAAAAATGACTCTTTTAAATAATGATCAAAAATGGTTATAAAACAAAAGGACTATTTATTTCGAGAGAGTTAGAATAACATAAAAGGACAGTTGACCAAAGGTCTTTGTATATGCCAGCAAGTCAACTATTTTCCCATTATACACTAAAGACCAACCAACCGAGTTTGCTGATGGGCCAGATGTCGGAAACAACAAATAAACAACTCCCCCAGATATAATGTTAACAGCCAAAACCTACTTTCAAGTTAATTCGTTTGCCTAGAGCAAAACCCCAACAGAACTGTAACACTTACGGCTAGGATGGATTAACAGGCAGCAGACCAGACAGTCGTGGATGAAGGGCTCGGGGCAAGGTCGAATCAGCACTCACAGCAGGACCAGAAG
>JAQIWH010008497.1:0-10197 GCA_034695005.1 Cryptops parisi | reverse complement strand
TAAAACTTACATATATACAAGCACACATACAGTATATGATTTTACTGTGTTGCACTAATATGCATAAGTTGATATCAACCAACAACACCGATGGCTCTCTCTATACATATACTGTAGGTTCTTGGACAATTTTTTGGCTTGTATTTATTTTTTTTTTGATTCCTTCTATTTCATCTTATTTTCCCCTACCTTAGTGGAAAATCTAAATCCGACAGCTAGAGGGGGCCCTTGGGTCAGCACCCATAAATTTTGTCTCGTGCATTGATAAAAAAAAAAAGGGGGAGCTCAAGTCCGAAGGAAAAGAAGCAAACTTCAACCTACGCATATTTCACTTCTTGATACCGATTGGTTACAAAAGAGGATGAAGTAGTATTTGGACTTTGATGATGACATTTATAACTTCGAGACAGAAAGTACTGTATCAGTACCCGGTATCTAAACTGGTACAGCATTGTGTGTAAAAAAAAACAGAGAAAAGAAGTTAGGTTCACATAACTATTTTAATTTGATATCTTAAATCGTGTGTGTGTAAACAATGATCTTTTTGTCGATGTATATGCAATATATGTCCAAACAGTATATACAGTATATACAATATAAATACAGTAGCTTTTACTACACAAACTTGCATATGTAGAGTTTATTCAATCCATAAAAACACCATGCTTATTTAGCTTGAATAAACATCGTTTAAATACGAATTAAAACGATGTGTGGGAATGAAAGACTTGGACTGTATGCAATAACACGAATTTATTACAATCATGATGATAGGCAACTCATGCGAAGGTCACAACGTATGGTCAAAGGACCGGATGTTCTTCATTAGGATCGTTGAAGGAGGTGAGGCAAGGTGGGGGGTCATTGAGGTCAACCCCGGGGGTCACCTGGTTTTAACATGTACTTTTTTCCTACTTGTTAGAATGGGTTGTAAAAACGTTAAGCCATCAACACCCAGTTGCTAATTAAAACGATCTGACACGCTCTTTTGAAGTCTTAAACCAGGTGGGGGCGAAAGAAGTAAAGGTGGGGTAAAAGAAGTCACTTGGTTTACAAGTTGTTTTTTTATTGTATAGGGGGATTTAGTGAAGTATGTAGCACTGATAAAGTGAGTGGGTTAGTTAAATGCTGGAGGTGGTTCTTTTTGTCGTTGTTGTTGTTGTATATAACTAGTTTACTTATACCTATAAAAAGTTTCGTTTCTGATGATAATTGTCACGCGGAGGGAAAAATCCTGATTTCTCATTTCCTTCCAATTAATAACACCTTGATATCGAATTGCTTTTCGAGAAGGAAGCGTGGAAAATCAACTTCCTCATTGGAAAATGTTGTTGAAATGAGTGGTGTTGTTTGTTTTTTATATTTTTTATTTCGTTATAGTAATGGAGAATATGTTCATAAACAGGTAGGGAATTTTTTTTTGTTGGTTTTTGAACGAGAGAGAAACACTTCTTAAATGAACAGACTAGAAAAGTTGTTAAAATTTAATTGAGATATTGTTGTTAAACTGAGTGCGAAGTACCTGTAGGTATATTGTAAAATTGCAATACCCGATAAATTATGTTATGCATTTCATTGTATATATTATTATATATATTATTCATTGTTGTAATTTAATTTTCTTCACGTTATGCATTTCATTGTTGTAAATCAAATTAAATTTGCGTTACGTTATGCATTTCATTGTTGTACTACCGTGACTAACATGTAATCTGTGAATAACGCTGACGCAACTTAATAAACTTAAACGTTCATTAATGCTAATTAATTATCATTGATTATTTTTTAAATTATTTAGTTTAATATTAATGAATAGCAATACGTTTTAACATTCACATGGTAGTAGAGTATCGCGTTGCAATGCCAGTCTATTGACTTTTATTAAGTTGTAAAATATTACAATGTAGCATATAATGTCATTTTTACAGTTATCGACGTTTTCAATCTACATGTTTCATCTGCGTAAAAACATATGTCTACATAATTCACGACATTCTAAAATAATGTAACAAAAAAGCACAAAGATTTTCCCGGAAAATAATCTGCAAAACTTAGAAGGGAAAACTTGATGATGAAAATGATCTAAAAGTGCCATCCGTTGCTATTAAAGGAATAGTCTAATTAAACATCCTTGGCATCGATTTTTTTTAGTTCGTTGCTAAAATTCACCCATTTTGGCAAATGGCAGTTTCATTATTCAAAATTAAAACATCATGAACGAAAGAATGAAGAAAAAAAAAACACGAAGCGAACTGTGTAAAAGAGGATGAAAAAAAATGTATTCTACAACATCAGTCACCATTTTGCAGCTGCTTCTCTCATCGTCAATGGCGTCATAAAGAGAAGATGCCAAAGATGAAGAGGCAAGAACACTCTTCACAATCCATCCATCTAATGATGGATGCAAAAGAAGATAAAAGATTTTTATATGCTCGTGCGGTTGATTGCCAGTTGTGTGCTCTCTGTCTTCTTCATTAATGATTGAAGGGCATAAAGATCCTATTTAGAAGGAGCTCGCACAGGAGTAGATGAAAAATAAATAATAAAAAACTAGAAAGCGAAAAAAAATACATACTATCCGTGAAAAAGGCACTTCAAAGAAAGGTGGAGAAACGTGTAGAAAAAAAAAAACAGGGTAGAAAATTTTTTTTTCTTCTTTAAAAGAGAGTGGTAATTTGGTTTTCGTTTAAAATGGGCGGGTTGTGTTTTGTATGGTTCATTATTTCCTTTTTCCGAAAAGAAAAAAAAGGATAAAGAAGTAGAACGCCAACTGCACTACTTGTCCATTAACAATTTACTAATACTCCCCCTTTTCCCCCCAAAAAATAAAAAATAAAAAGAGTAAGAAGAAGAGCAAAAATATATAGTTAACAAAAAATAGGGAACCCAACCTTCATCCAGGAACTTCCAATAAAAACCACTCGTTAATTGCCTAATGGCGAGCCAAACTTTAGCAAATAAATATGCTAATGATAGAGATTTGCTTCTCTTAAGCGCAACCGAAGAGATTTTTGCTTTTCCAACACTTAATAGTGACCGAAATGTAGAGAGGGGAAAGGGGAGAAAAAAAAAGTTCGTCATCAAATGGTTGAAGGAAATGGGTGAGAGATGTTTTCTCCCGCATTTAATGAATGACTTAAACCCTCTAATCTCATCATGTACAGTCGCTTGTCGATTTTATTTGGCAACAGTTTCGACACAGGTTTTTGTCAAGTCAAACCATTTGGCAGATGGTTATTAGTGTTTCCAAATTTTCCGGCTTTCCAGCCACACCCACATACGTTGATCACAGGAACCACGTGATCCGTTCATCGATAACGCTTTAGCTGACGAGAAAAACTATTTGCACCCCTCATCGGTTGGTACTTAACTCTAAACGCGTCCGAAACCTGAACTAACAAATGATAATGATAATACAAAAAAGCTAAATGACCACTGAATGATTGGCATACTGCTTATGATGATAACAATTTCTGATACACTGAATGTTGAATTTCAAGTATGTTGTTTATTTAACACTCAAATAAGTAAAAAGGAAAGATACAAAAAAAAAATAATACTGAGATTCACTCACCATGTTTGATGTATGATCTCAGTTTAGGTTTAAATTGAATACATTGTTGGTAACATAAATTGCTAAAAATGACAACTGGTGGTTTATTAATCCGAAACGGTAATGTATTCCAAAATAGGATTACATTATATGGAAACCTGTTAGTAACATATTTAGATGGGGATAGGGGTAATATTGATTTTATAGTGATATTGTAAACAAGTCTTTTGGCTGTCAAGCAAGTAGTCTCTAAGAAGATTTATGTATTACGTGAAAAAAAATCCTCAAGGAATCATTGACTTATACGAGTTCCTCGTATAGAATTTTGCTAACGTGCGACGACAGAAACTCAGTCACGTGCTAGTTACTATATATGCAAGATAGTGTTTTTATTATGCGACTTTGTTGGTTTCGTCGTATTGAGTAGCACTTGTTTCATTAATTGTGACTATCTTATTTGTGTATAACGTTTTTATATAATCTTATTATTCTTTTAGAATGCATTCCTAATAAACCAAACTATACATGTATAACACAATAAACAGGGATACATGTATATCATTACAAAAAGTTAACACTTGTAACTAGCCATCATGCTATCCACCACAGTGGCGTTGCATAGCATGCAGTGCGTACCTTGCGGCTTACATTAACCAAACAAACAAACTGAACTGTTGTTTCTAACAATGGCATACAAGCAAATAAACGCTAAAATGTTGCCACGCTACACACGATGCTTCAGACTAACTATTCTTAAACTTTAGAGGTGATAAAGAGTATAAAATGAGCATCTTTCATTAATAATTCATTAATAAAAAATGTTTTATTAGAAGACGGTTCATAAATAATAAACTATATTTTAATGAAACCTATTTTATTAATGAACTATTGTACGGAAATTCTTCCGTTACGAGATACAACAAAATTACGGAAATAAGATTGCCATATAATCTCAATGGAAAATGTATCGCGTTAGTTTATTTTCAGTGAGTATAACTCAACCAGTGTACTGTATTGCGTCATAAATTTTGTTGTATCTTGTTGCCGAAGAATTTCTGGTCCATAGTTTCATTACATGCGCGCTATCACCTCTGAAAGTTAGAAATAGTTATTTTGAATCACCCTGTATAAATTTTGATATACTGTATGTAATTTTAGATTCATAAAATTAACTATCACATAAATTGAGACTAACTTCTGTATATTCACTTATATCTTAAATTATTGAAAATTTATTTCATAGTTGGTTCACTTAATACGCGTTCTCAGTAACCCAACCTAACTTGACTGAACCTAGAATAACTTAACGTAACCTAGGTCAAGTTGATTAGGTTAGGTTAATAAAAAAATATATTAACAAAATAATTTTTAGTTAATACGGTTAGTTCTAGTAATTTTTAGTTAATTCCTGCAATATTGGTTGGACTTTTCAGCATAACACAGCGCATTGCTACAACTTTGTTAGACTTTCCAAAATGACACAGTGCGTTGCTACAGCTTTGATGGAATTCGTTTAACGACCACCTCTATCGACACACATTTACTGTCACTTCACTTCATTGGTCTATATTTCACTTACACAAATGTAGTCGGAAAACTACACGAAATGTGAATTAAGATTACATTTATAGTCGTCATGTTTTAAATGTTCCTATTAACTATACCAATACCAACAAGCGTTGTGTACGTTTTATAGTTTCTGAACAAACAATATAAGCAATCGATAGTTTGAAACTGATTCCATGCTAAAATCAATTCCAACCGATTATGTATACATAAACCACAAAGAGCTTTGCGAGTTCATTTGGTGTTTGGAATGAAACGCTCAGTTGTAGTCATCGTTCAACGGCATTAGCCAAAGGGATTTAGCCAGTGATTATTTTCGAGGCTTAAAATCAACCTCTTTGCCTCCTTTTCAACGATCACTCGAATGCCGAGTATAAACAACTTGACGAGTATTAGGGCTTAATAAGGATTTACCAAGTAGCAGATTGTAGCTTCTGACGTCATTCACCTGCTCTTGCAAAACAAAAGCGTCACTTCTTTCGCTCTCCGAGGCTTACATATACAGTATAATAAAAATCCACAAAGTTGTATTTTTTTTCTTCCTTTATGCATGCTCCTGCCAAGCACTAAAGGTATATCTACTTTTTTTTTGTGCGTGATGAAATGCCAAAGAAAACTTTATAGAACTGAAGTCGATATTTTCTGCCGAGAAAGAAGATAAAGAAAAAAAAAGATAAAGATAAAAAATTTTCTGTTCAACTCTTTGTGATCGAAGTTTTCCCATTTAGCACATCGTAAATAACTTTTCTTTTCTTTTCATTTTGTATTGCAAAGAGCTCTACGGTATAATGGAATTCACTTAAGATGAATTTCCAAGAAGTTGAAAGCAAATATTGAAGGGATCGATTCATCTACCATGAAGATTTTTGTATAAGCACTGTATTTATTTTTGTATATATGAAGAGCTTATTTCCAAAACGTCTTGAACACTAAAAGCACAATTTTTCATGAAACAAGTTTTTTTATTCATTCAACCATAAACGTTGCTTGTAAAGGTAGTTTTTGAGGGTGATTTTCAGTAGGGAACAATAAGATTTGAGCTTGAAAATAACATATTTGGAATCAGCGATGCACAGATAGTAGTCAGAGCCTCTTATCCCAAAAATGATTAAAATGGAGATAAGACGTTTAGGAAATAAGCTCTTCATATGTGTATATGTATATTTTTTAATTTTATGCTGTGGTTTACGGGACCAAACTTTCAAACACCAAGTTATAAAATTAAATATGGTTAAACACCTAAGCTATAACCATTAACAACAATAACTATTTCAATATCTGTAGTTCACATATACTGTATATGCACTGTGTAGGTATGTATGCCTACATATACTGTACAAGCAGGGTTTCATGGAAATACTCGAAAAGCTATCATAATGAATTTGTTGAGTCGAGATATAATAGCACTTTCATAAGTCTCTTCACAATGATGGTAATTCTATTAATTTTTAATTAAAATTTCAAGGAATCACATTGTTAGCCTAAATTGGGAACTATGAGTCATAGCTACCAAGTCATATTTGAAAAGTTGTAAGCAGTGTTCCATTTAGTCAGAATCCACTGTCATTTCATTTATTTATTTCCAACAATCCAGCTGAAATAACAAGTAATAGGAAAAAATAGTTTTTTTGTGGATTAATACTGTGCTTTTATTTTCAAACCAGATTTCAAAAGTATTTGAAAAGGGATTTGAAAGTCTTTCAAATATTAGAAACTAACACGTGAAAAGATATTTTTTGTTGATTTGTGTTGAGTGTTTCAACGGATTTATAACAGTGAATGATTGCTCAAATAAACTTTTATGTCGTAAACTATATAAATAATATATATTGTATATGTATGTATGTTTCATTATAACAATGCCTGATTTAGCTTAATGATACTTGACTAGAAGTATGTGGTTGTGATCATCAGCAACACTCTACGAGAAAAACCACTTTCACGTGACATTTTCTCGAAATTGATCTATGTACATTGTACATGGGTATGTATATCAGAAAAGTTCAACATTCGTATTAGCGCCGTGCGAATTTCACCATATTCAGTGACAATGAGATCCCATCCTGTGAATACGTTTACCTACAATCCCAAAAAAATATGGTTGGTCTTTTCCCAGCTTTTTCCTTCTTTCTTCCTACATAGCTTAGTATGCCCAGAGGGGGAATAGTGTTACTTCTCATTTCACTCTAGGTATCCCCTCGCTGTCTGCAGGAAGAGGTTAAAAAGACCCTTTGAGTGGTGCAGGATACGTAATTCGGGAATCGAATGCCTTTAGTGGAGTCATTTGCAGGACGTGTAAAGTGGTTTACTCTCGAAATCACCGACGTGTAAAACTATTAAAGGGTTGAATGTTAGGAGATTGAAAGCGAGGCGTTGACCACGTTATTATCTTTCCTTGCCCCTCTTTTCCAAACTTACAAGATATTTATCCCCCATTCCCCCTCAGTTCTTTTCTTTACTCTTTTATTTTCTTTTTCTTTTCTGTCTTCTTTTGGTTTTTCCTACACTTTGTTACGCCCCTACGATTATCTATGTTGGCTAACTTCCAAAATCCCTAAACGAGAAGAAAACTCATCATCCCTTCTTTTATATACACAACTTTTATTACTTTGTTGTAAAAAAAAAATTTCCATTCTAAATTATAAATTAACCATCTCATGGAATAGATTGAAAAAAGAAATCCGGTAATTTTATAGTGAACTATGTACCATTTTTTTTTACTAACGATCAAAAATTTCTTTAATTTTGCTAGATAAATTTCATTTTATTAATGTATTATTTAACAAGGAGAAACTTCTATGACTCCGGAACATATGAATCTAGACACTCACAAATCTAATTGCTTGTTCGCCTATTTGTTAAAACATGAAAATCTTTCCACATTAGCTTCTAACATTTGCGAGTTTATGCCCTTACAATTTTACTCTTAATTAAATTAATAATATGTAAGCATATTTTTAATATCGTCAGTGTGGGCATTAGCATGTTAAGTACTGAGCCCTTGGCCTGACGAATAATTAAAATGTAAAAATACTAATTTGGTAGGGGGTATACAATGGACAAATTTTCTGACTCCCTAATTAACTTTGAAACATGATCAACTACTTATAACCTTCTCCGGGTGAAGTCTAACTTATTTACTAAAATAAGTTCTACCGATTTTTATTTATGCGCAAACAAACAAACAAACAAACAAGCAAACAGATATATGAAACAAATAATTTAAAAAATATTTATTAAGAATACGCTTTATACAGTATGTAGTTTTGCCTTATGCAAAATTAGATTTATGCGAATTTTGAGTTATTCGATATTCGATTTATGCAAGTTTTGAATAATTCCAGTTTCGAATTCTGCAAGATTCGATTCATGCAAATTTCAATTTATGCGAATTACGATTTATTCAAATAATGTGATCTTTGAGTAGTGTGATATTCAATTCATGCGAGTTTCGAGTAATTCTATTTTCGATTTCTGCAATTTTCGATTCGATTTGTGCGATTTTTGTTACATTGAACTATAGAGTATATTATCATAAACGTCTGTAGATAGCAGTATACGTTCAATTACTAGCTCACTCACAAACTCACAAAAGTCACAAATTTCATTTAACGTAACGCTTAATATAAATTAACTAAAAATATTTATAAATATTATAAAATCACAAAAATCACAAACTCACTCACAAGTGAAACTAATGTAAAGCGTATAAAAACAATTTTTATACTTGTACATTATTTTCGGAACACCGATTTTCCGCGTTCTTAGATAATTATCCCGGCTGACTACACGATTGTGACGGACTACTCGATCCAGGCACTCGTATGCTAACTCTCTTTATACATCTATATAACAAAAATTCATCTTCACATTATTTATGACCAGCTTATCCGAGTGGAGAAGTTTTGCCCTAATTATACGTTGCGCGCGCTTCACGTCCTACTTATCGATAACGCAGAGAAGCCCATTTCCTCGTTTCGGATATTCGGAGAGTATAGTGACAGGTGTAAGGGAGGGGTAAAAGAGATGATGGAAAAGCATCACTTCTCATTAACCCCTTCCTAGACTTTTACCTGACTGACAAGCCCAACCACCATAAATCAGGTTGGAAAAATGGACGATTTATGGAAGCGCTGCTGAAACATTTATCTCCATTCCAACGCTACCGAGCTATTAATTTCGAGACGAAGCGCGTGCAGCTTTTTCTTTATGCACATATTTATACATCTATGTATGTGTGTATATATGTAATATATATGTATACATATATATAAGTGAAACCCACGCGGTAATGCAATTGGGTGCACACAAAAAATTTCAACCTTCTTCATGATGAAATTTCATCTTCTTTTGTTTTCATTTTTAGAAAATAAAAATTATCATAATAATAATAATAATCCTACAGTACTACAAAATAAACAAATAATGAACTTGCTAAAAAAAACTGGGGTTTTGTTTTTTGTTTGTTTTAAGAAAATTTATTAATCAATAATAAATACAATGTTAATTAACATGTTGTAAAAACCACCTTCCACAAACTGCATTTTTCTGTCATCATTTTTTTGTATCCCTATATGCATTCATTTCAAAATATATTTAAAAAAACATATTTTGAACCGATAACCCTTTATTTGTTAACCATTTTTGTAATTAGTAACAGTATCTCGTTTGTAAAGATCCCAATGGGATGTAAAATACCAAAATTAAAAATTTAAAAAATTTTAAATTATCATGAAACTGTCGATTGAACGGCTTAGAGACTTTTATACAAATGCCTAAAATTCTTTTGCTAAGAAACCCTAGGGTCATTCTACGTAAAAAGAGACATGATTTCTCATCGGGAAATTCAACTCAAAAGTTGAATAACTTGAAAGTTGAAGTAATTCCTCGAACGGGTTGTGTTTGAAGTTCGAGGGTTTATTATATATGTATCAATATCGGAACAACATTTATTTTGTACAATTGTAAAATTGTGAAATTATTATATTTGTGTTTAAATTACTGTTTTTAAAGGCTTTTATTCAGTTCACTCTGTGTGTTACACTCAAAATGTTCGTAAATTGGAAGCTATTTTTGAC